>VCRD01004621.1:0-43309 GCA_006783055.1 Trinorchestia longiramus
GACGAAGGGGCGCTGGATGGACGAAGGGGCGCTGGATGGACGAAGGGGCGCTGGATGGACGAAGGGGCGCTGGATGGACGAAGGGGCGCCGGGTGGACGAGTGGCCGATATATGCTCACATCTTTAACTAAACACTCAACACACTAGGAGGAACAACTGTCTACTGCCAGTCATCAGTAACTTAGATCTTCATCGGAGCAGAGCGCTCCACAATTTTTGTCGTCCTATAATGTTAATTTGACCTTAACCTAACTCGCAGCTCGTAGTGGCATTCTACCTTGCATCACCAAGTGGCTGAAAATCTTCTCGAAAATATACAAGCATTGACCGTATGTACTAAAAATTACACACGGTTAAACTAAAACGATACAAAAACGTATTGAAGATATACGAAAACAATTTGAAATGTACAAGGATTGCTTGAAAGTATCCAGAAATTGACTGGGAATATGCAGGCCAACTTCAATGCCGTTCATCCTCAGAAAATCTTTTCTTGATTTAATGAATTATTACCAAATACTTAGAACACTGAATAAACGAAGGGGATTTCAATTCTTCTAGATGAAACAGTTTTTAGCATGTTCTCCCCAACAGCTCTGAAAAGCTTACGAATGGTGTGATATAAAGTAAGATTTATCACTTTGCTTTCGAGATTTCTTCTCTATAACTATGACCTCAATATTTCTGAAAATTTTTCCAATATTTCTCAGAACTCGATTTATTCATTTATTTATTTATATTCTTCGACGCATCACTTCACAAATTTGGCTCATCAGCAACAATTTGGCTTATCTTACCACAATTAGACAAATCACTTTTCTAATTTGACGTACCACTTAACAAAATTTGATGTACGACTTCAAAAAATTTGACGTATCACTTTCAGTTTTACTTATGAGTTTACATATATG
Organism: Trinorchestia longiramus; assembly: GCA_006783055.1. NCBI lineage: Eukaryota > Metazoa > Arthropoda > Malacostraca > Amphipoda > Talitridae > Trinorchestia > Trinorchestia longiramus. The sequence continues at coordinate 912 of VCRD01004621.1, forward strand.
ATGAACTACTTCGTTGACACTATTTATCACTTCACCGATTGTACGTAACACTCCACCAACTCTACTGCACATTCCACCGACTACAGGTAGGAACAAGGTACAACTAAGGACTGTGGCATAGAATCAAATCGAGGTAGTCGAAAGAGTACCTGAGCGCCCTCTATTTACTTGTTCTGTAACTCACGAGTTTTATGCAAGAATTGATTTAATAGTTACGTGTTAATAGCAAACCAAGCTCGTTTTTAGGAATTCTCAAGTGATTAATATACAATCAAGGTTAGGATTTACTAATCAAACTATTTTGTGAAAAATATCATACGAGTATATTCGAATTAACAAATTATTTCCCATTCAATTGCTTTTGATCAATTGCAAATAAATGGCGCCAACCTAGCAATTACAGCAGAAACTTCCATTTTAGTGGAATTTCTGAGCTTTATTACAGCACATGTAATTTTTTAGTCATTATTTCAACTTCTCATTGGCAAGCCACACGAGTTTAGTTAACGACACTAATGACTAATTCTAAATGAAAGTTACGGCTGTACAATTTGGGAGGAACAAATTTCTCAATTCGTTTATTTAATACTTGTCCAAAAAATTTTACTAATGGAGGTACTCATAAATACCGCAAGATGGTTGTATACCAAAGTTTTGGGACATAAAAAGTGGACTTAAAAAGAATACATTTTTTACAATGAATGAAAAAAACAGGATTAATTGAATCTTGAATGATAATAAAAGAGAGGATGGATAATAAGTGCAAAAACACCTCTTCTATTAATTAATCAAGCGAACAGAGAATTGAAAAATTAAAGTTCTTAGCGACAGTCGAAACTTTATTTCTCCTTTTTCAATTTTACCAATGGTTTCTGAGTTGGTGTTTAGATAATTGCTGGCGAAACTATGAAATTTAAATATTAACTAGAAGATGTATTTCGCAGGTACTATCTAGAAATTATACGTATATTTCATTACCTCATTCTAAGTCATGTATCCAAGGTATTGAAATAAATCATTACCATGTGAACCTGGGATGAATTAAGAGCCTGAGAAGTAGCCAGCTTTACGACAAAAGATTTTAATTGTTTTTCCTCGATAATAACGAAACCATCAAAATATGACTGGCAATCGTGTTTGCTTGAGATAGTGTTCTTTCTTTTAAATTTTTATCACATTTTGTCCTTCACTTTTATTGTATTTTATTTATAGTTTTGTCCCTCTTTAATTGACTCAAATTTGATTTCGGAACACGTAGATTATATATGAAGCAAGGGCGAATTTAGTTTTTTGAAAGCATAATACGATTATAATCATTATGATATGATTAAAAAGCCATTATTACTTAAAGGAGAAACGAAATTAACACTAATAAAAATATTTGCTATCAGATGTAATGAAATTCTTTTGCTATCATTTTGCCTCTCAGTCAGGATTATACAAATTTTACTTCTGTAAAGTTGTGATTAAGGAATTGATGAAATTTGATCGAATGGTGCTTTACAAGTATCTGTGATAAGAACCTACAAAGATAGCAGTAATTGAAGGTTCAGTATAATTCTAAACCCTGCTTTCGATGTCATACAATGCGTCTGACAAAATACGCGTCATACGTCATGGAGGCACTACGTCTAAAAAATGACGTATGTATCATACATCTGTTTGGGGAACTGAAAAAGCATGACAAATATGTGTGTATCTCCAGGCTATGTTTTATTCTCATAACAAAGTATAAATATCTGTGACTAGTTGCCTCATGAAAAAAACAGTATAATATTCTGTCTAACACCAGATGGGATGAGGTTTTGGTATCTTTTAACATATTTACTTCAACCTAATTAGTAAGGTGAGCTGGTGGAGTGGTCACTGGATACGCCGCTCACTGGCATCGTTGCATCTTTTGATCAGTAATTCTGAACCATCGACAAAGACGCTGATTACATCTCCTCCATACTGTTTAAACTTCTGAATAATTCATCATCAATGAGCTGTATATTTCGAATATGTTAATTTGAGTGATAGAGCAAAATTATTGTAACAAATGCGCATTCTCAAAGAGACAAAAATAAATACAAATAAAAGTAGAAATGACTCCCATTACTATTATAGTTCCATACAGTGTCTGCGGACTTTGTATTGTACTTTTATTTTTTGATTGAAATATTTTATTTGCATTTTTTTATAAATATTTTATCATAACAGTTTCGTGCTCAAATTTAGAGGTCGTGTAGGTAATGATAAATACAGGGTATGATTGTCTGTGATACAAATATTCAAAAGAATCACGAGATTTAAAGACACTTGCTCTTCCTTTTTGTGACTCCAGAAAGCTCAGGAAGTAAAAAAAAATTAACATGCATATACGACCCTGTGCAATTTTTATAAAGGAACTTTGTATTTTACAACAATGAAGAACACAATGCAATATAATATACAGTGCCTTCTCTTTCTCACCTAATCTTCTTGATATTTATTGTCTACGAGTATATGAAACCAAATTTTTAGTTTGTATGGTTTTCCTTGTTGATATTAATTGACACGTGGGTTATGATGGAAAGATCAGTCGTCATATGGAATGGTGCAAGTGCCCCTATTTAAACCTTATAGAAAACTCTGAGGCTTAAGTCTGATAGAAAACATTCAATAGAAAACACACATAAACGTAATTATTATTGTCTAATCTGAATATAGAAATAAATTTATACCGTTGAATTTTGGCATGGATTGTCTGAAGAAAAACCAGAGGGAGTTTCAATGCATACATTTTTTTCCGTTAATATATGGATTTGGGTATGCTGCATAGACGTTAGAAACATCGTTTGCATGTTTTTCCTTCATGACATTGATTTCAATAAAAAAATTATATCTTTTACTATGACTCAGACCTAACATATTACAATCGCCAGCGTATTTGCATGATCGGAATGAACGATACCAACAATAAAATCTTTCTAGTATAGTGAACAAATTTCACGAAGACATTTGTTATGGTCACCTCTGAGGCATGCAAACTTTTAGTTATCAATTTGCTTGGTCATCATATTCATTTATAACTCTCCTGTTAATTCTATAACCTTGTCATTGTCTTAATAATAACAAAAAATACCAGACAAGCCTCTTACCAGAACGATTACAGTTCGCAATGAAGGCTATTGAAGATGTGTCATGCAAAAACACCTCAACATCGTTTTATATTATAGATATACTACATTGCCGTGAGCTACAACATTTAACTCTAGAATACGTTTTTATATTCATTGAGAAATTTTTTCTAGCTGAGGCGAGCGTTTTCAAAAACGGCAATTGTGATATAGTTTAATTTTAAGTTAAGTGACATTTAGAGCTTTCTTTTTTATAAAATGTGTCTCCTTCACTCACAGCTAGCGCAGCTTTTCTCTGGGATTATTATTGGTCTCAAAGTGTCTCTCTTGTTAATTGTTAGTTCACTTGAGTTTTCATCCATATCTCTGGAAAACGGTTTCTTGAAAAGCCAAATAATTAGGGGAGCCACCGAACCCAATTAATTTTTGTTTTTGGGCCCAAGATTTTTTAAAATTTCCAGATGCCCTTTATATTTGCTGGCCCTGAAGATGCAATTTTGAAGAATAGAAAATCATAACGAGTGAGAATCCTATTTCTAATACTCCAATTTAATTTGGTCGTTATTTATAGCATCCTTAAATGTCAAAAGCATTTATGCCTCAATGAGAAGACAGCAGTCACCAATTATTTCATTTATTTATGCTGTAAAACTTCAATTTTAATTTTAGAGCCATTAGAGTTTTTCCAATGTCACTGGATGTCACTCATTCATTTGTAATGTGACCCAAGCACGTGTAAATTGAGACCGTCAAGCAGATCTTCAAGCCCAATTAACAAGAACATCATCAATGGTAAGATAAGACGAAATTAATAGTGTTTGTCATCAATTGAACGACAGGGTTTCAGAACTATATTGACAACCTGCCACACATTTATATTAGTGCAATCACCAACTGGAAATGAACATTAGTTTTTTCACTTATGTTCATTTTCCTTTGAAGTTGAAGTTCCTATAGAGAGTGGTCTCCATGTGTGGGAATCTGACCTTGCATCAAATCTAAGCTCAAACAGTTTAAAATTGGACGCTACTTACAATAATTTAATGAATTTATTTCTGGTAAGATATCTTATGCCAACAGTTATTTATTTGTGTTTTCGTAGCCTTGGGAAAAAATGCAGAGAAATCCCCTGATAAAAAAGGGCTACTTTTGAAGCTCATGTCTGGCATTTGTGGAGAGTAGAAAGAAGAAAACTTTGAGATATTTCTAACATATTTCTAACAACGCAATTTCACAACAATCAATTTTGCCTCAATTCAATAAGTTTCGATAAAAAACCATTGTTTGAGTCCAAAAGCTGCGTCTGATGGATCTGTTCTGTTTCAAGAACTACTTTCATTTATCCCTACAAGAACACTACCCTATTGGACACGAACACTTAGCTACTTCCTAGTCATCCTCTGAATGTTTGACCACTCTCTCAAAGTCGAGGAGAGTTAGCGTTGGATTCAATATTAAATGCTTTGTAGCGATATCTAGCTACACATCCCGGTGCGAAATTATCAAAATTGAAGTTGGTCATAGGCCATTAAAAACGTATAATGTCTATTTCCACTAGTAGGAAATAATTTCACGTAAAAACTGAGTTGGGTATTAGTTATGTAATTGAATTTATATCCGAAAGTGAATCAATGAAAATATGATAAGTTGAAAATTTTCAACCTAGGTCTGGCAAATCAAGATTAGGACAGCGAAGACTTTTCGTGGAGGATGGACCCGAAACGTATCGTGGCAGTGATGGAGCCACGATGCATTGCTAAAAAATGTAGGTCATACGGCGTAAATTCATGAGTACTAGTTCCAAAGACGAGACACTTTTGAAGTTTTTATAGTATTGCGAAAAACTGCCAATTTAGAACTTGACAGCCCAAACATCTGCTCAACTTTGATCTGGTAAACTTCCTGAAAACTTGAATGGCTTGATATATGTATAAGCTGCGGCAGTTTACCTTTGAACGGAGAGCATTCAGTTCAAAGTAATTCTTTTAAATATTCAACCTTTCATCACTCATAACGAATGAAATAATTATTTACCGTGCAAAACGTATAATAATGAATAACTTAACAATGAAATTTCACGAGTTTCAACAGTGGGGAAAGTTACATTTTGCACAGGAGGGCGTCTATCTCTCTCTAACCCAATGAACACCAGGATAAAAGTTGTAAAAATCTAGTTTTCTAGAAGAGATGTGAGCATCCCTGCCAGACAGCAAATCTAATCTTTAGCGCTCCATGGTTGGATGCTACTATTTTTGACACGTATAATAAAATCGTTATTAAATTTTTGTATAAGTGCAAGACAACCAACGCGTTCTTTGGGTTAAGTTACAAATTGAATACTTTGGGTCAAACTACATATAGAATTCTTTGGTTAAATTAAAAATACAGTAAAATCCTGTGAGTTACAGTACGTGAAGAATTGTTCGGTCAAGGTAGAAATAGGAAGACATATTTGTCTCCCGATGACCAAATTCCACAATAGGTAAATTGTGTCCTTCTGTCACTAAACTCGGGCTTTCGAGAAGCTAGCAAAAAATTAACATCTGATACTCGATTTTTTCAGTGGATCTTACGGTACAAAATAGTACCTCCACACTTCCAATAAAAATAAAGACTCAAGACCTTTATTTAATTTTATCGTAGCTTAATTAAACGTTATTATGAACCTTTGAACATAACAGAACACTGTCTCTTGTCTTGTTACTGTTGTGTCCGATGAGAGAATCTAACTTGCGATATAAAACGTTTCTTTTAGCAAAATAACCGTACTTAAACCGTTTGAAGGTAAAAAGAATAGTGATAGAAACTAGAAGGACACAGCAATAAAGATTTCTGAACAGTTATTACAGCAAAAAATGTTGATTGTTTTTCAGAGAATACTCTCGTTCCAGCAGCATGGCTGGCCATTTTCACAAATTTCTTTTATGTGCCTTTTAATTGTTTCTAATAATTGGTGAGTATACATTCCTTTGACAGTGCTCTGTAAGGTGCTCTTGTGAGAAAGTTTGTGGTGGTTTGAAACCTAAACTTAGCAAACTTTACATCTCAATCAGAAGGATATGGATTATTATCATTCGGAATTTTGTTTTGGGGATGATTTCAACCCATAATAAAGAGACAAAAATGATTTTTTTCCAAGTTCAAGCAACATTTTCCGTTTAGGATTTTATCTTAAGCTTGGAGCAGATGCAGCTGCCATATTGAGGAATATATCGAAGCGACTTGTAATGATTATGGTTTTATATCTCGCTGAAATTTGTTTATTGATGAATTTGTTAGAGTACACGTGAATGTATTAAAGCGAGTGAACGTCAGCATCACAAACCATGACCTCATAATCAAGAATCTGGAGAGATTTATAATTTATTCTCACCTCGGTGGAACATACATCACGCCTGGGAGTTACACAGACGTAATAATGGCACCTGCCATTATGAAACAGTGATGATCTTACCCTGAGATAATCTTACAAATGCATGAGAGATGATCTTACATACAAACACTTCGTATAACGACTATTAGTCTCTGTCAAAGTTCACACAGAGGGCGGCTGCATTCGAGAACGTTGCATTTCAGTTTGAGAACAGCAGCGTCCTCGGAGACTAGAGTGAACCCATGATCTCCGATTTGGCCAATGTTCAATTTTAACAAAGGAATAATTATTCACTATGTTCTCAGAAGTCAGTGACACGTCCAGCGCTCGACTGTTTGGGAGTTCAAGATCTAATAAATCCACAATACATTGCTTGAACTTTAGGCCTTTGTTCTAACACGCTTGTTTGATCGGGAGGGCCGAAGCAACAGTGCATGAGCAAGACTGCTTGCAACGAACGTGGTTCAGAACGCCATGTGTTTCTGACGATGACTAAAATTCAAGTCACTGATCAAGTTGCAATCATTATTGATAACACATATTTGCTTGCAATTGGTGGTATGATCAGTGAATTTATTTTGCTAAGAGCAGGCCTGCAAAGAATAATCATTCTGTAGGTTAGTTACAGTTTGAATTACGGGCACATTGCTTTGGAGAAATATATGTTGAAGGGAAACTATTCTCAACTGATCCTTTAGAAAAAGATCAGTGATTTTATTTTAGGAAGAAGTAACTCAAAAATTTTTTGGATTGAGTAGTTATTGTATTTCAAACTCCAGCAATCGTGTGACCCGGGGAGGGGAACATAATAAACTGTTTTTCTCTTCAATTTGGCACAAGCGTGCTTTGATTCTGTCACACGGCTTAATTTGATCTGTTTGTACCAAGTATCAACGATTAACAGGATAATGTCTTTAATGTTCTTGAATCAATTACGTACTCGCTACAATTTACTCTTAAAACGCTTCTCACGTTACTAATTTTTCGTCAGCGGATTGACCACAACAAACTTTAGAATAATATTAGACCTCAACTAATGCTACCCTTCAAGAATTTCAAGCCGACTGCAATACTGAGGGTGCCACAAACATTAAAGAAAACTACCACTCCTGGTTCACATAATCCTCGTGAACTCGAGTCAAGCCTCGGGTAAAGACTACATGTTAAGTTATGGTCGGTGGGTCAAGTATGGGTAAACGCATCTCTTCTACCGTATCATCACTTCTTTAATGAGGTAAACTTGCAGTGCAGCACAGTGAGTCCTTGATACCCCGATGATTTGTTAGTGCTGTTATGCAGAAGAGAAAATAGTCGTTATGAGACAGAGGTCTGTTGTGAGAGAGGAAGGGAAATCTGCACTACTACATGGCTAGAGAGTTTGAGTACACTTCTTAAGTGTAGATAACTTTCTCTTATAGAGTATTGTTCTGGTGGCTTGAAATTTGAAACTGAGATACGTTGATTCCACCGTGGAGAGTGTTTATAAATTGAAGATTCTATCACGTACAATAACACATTTATCTTTATTCCTTTTTTAAATTGGGAGCTCATACTTATTTTAAAGATGCAACTCGTACTATCTACAATTCGGTTTTCTGTGCAAGTGTAATTGAGACATTACTTGATTTGTGATGACCACTGTTACGCGAGAAGTTTTGTTTTTTATAAATCAAGAAAGGAAAAAATTCACAGTGGTATTGTAACCGTGATATGATGACCATGCTCAAACATGTATTGGTATAAACGAAAATAATTGCTCTAATTTTCAAATTTTTATTTACTACAGAAATCTAACTTTTTATGAATTGTAATGATAAAATTCAAGGAGTCATTATAACGAAATTAAATTGGTAAATCAAAGTCTGTTTGTCAAGTCAGCTGTCTAGTCTAGATAGAAAACGATGAGAAAATCAGTCGTTCCTTACTGAAACCAAATTCAGTTGACAAATAAATGTTCTCATAGCAAAAATTTACTACTTTATTTTAAACAATTAGTAGCCTGGTTTAATTTGACTAAATTAGTTGCTTAGTTGGACTAGCATTAACAGTCCTGTGTTCACTAGTGAACACAAATGTTGCCTGCTCAAGTTATGTGCTCAACAAGGACTACTATATAGTAGTTCTTGGTGTTCAAACTTGTGTGCGTGCAGAACAGTCTCCAATTTTACAGACAAGTTGAGTAGTGCCTTATTTTTTAAGTATGATATTGTGTCACAATACAACTAATATTGTTATTGCAACATTAGTTTAGCATGTTTGGCATGCGAAATGCTTACTCAATCAGTCTGCAAATCCCTAATTTAATTATTTGATGCACGATACACCTTTAAAGAACGAACCAGAAACTTTCCATTCCTATTAGAAAGTTCCAAATTTAAGTCATCATTGTCTGTACTTCTACAGATGTAATTTTTTAAACAAAGTTTTGCGTTGCATTATTAATTTTTTCTTAATGATCAACGTCAACATTTTTAACATTCCACTACAAATATAATTAAATTCTTTGTTGAGTATTGTGCAGATTTGAAGTGAAATGAGAACAAGCCCTTCAATTTGTTTTATTGTATAAATTAAATATGCTCGTACGTACACACTTGCATACATGTATGTATTCAAGTGAATGTAATGTAATAGTAATCATGAACGAACAGAAATCAAACCACTGACTAAACCGAAAAGTCTAATGTTTATATTGAAACGAAAATAATTAAAAATGAATAAGTTATCATCATACGCTTGCATCATTATGATGCAAGCCTGCCAGTTGAATTGTTCAGAATTGTTATTGTCGGGTATTAACGACTCATGTCACTGTTAGAAAGCTTACTTAGTTGGAGTTTTCAATGTAATAACAACTTAAAAAACAACAATGTTCTGCACTCACAGAGCGTATTTTATTCAATTTCACATTGATCGACCGATTTTTGTTCATTTTACTATACATTAATTTGTGCAATTTTATCTAAATATAAACTAAGAAGTTTGCCCTTCGTGCCTGAATAGCTAAATAAATTATGCGAGTACTAGTTCGTAGTTTAAAGTTTCCTTTCTTTATCAGCCCCATTTTTTTGAATAAACAAGCTTGAATAACTGAATAATATTTCATTTGCATAGTAGAGAAAGAAATATTAATTTAATAACTGATATAAAACGCGTACTATTGGAGCCTCAACGAACCGGACACTCGTGTACTGCTCACCTGACATCCTTCTGTTCCTGCGGACGTAATGACAATTTATTTATGTGAACATAGACACAAAGGCCCTTTACCCTGTGGTGAAAACCCCCATATAAATGTTATCCATAATCTCACGAACAAGATGTATGAACGGATGTTCGCTCGTTGCTGTATCATTGTTCATGTTAAAATGCAGCATCGAAATATGTTCATATATGAAGTAACAATACCTTCCTGTGACGTTCAGTTTTTAAGACAGTTTTTCGTTCACTAGTTCAGTGTTATTTATTGTTACTCACGGACTTATCATTTTCATCTGACTGAGGATTAGCTGTATGAACCTGTGAACTAAGTGTATTTTGGTATAAAAACAATATTTTTCAAAATCTGTCAATGGAATTTTCTGTAATTAATAAAAACTACTGTTACATATCGTTGTTATTGTTGTTGTTTCTACAACTGCTACATAACGCATGCTAAAAATCACTGAACTCTAAACATTGCCAAAGTCTCAGCTAATGAGTTGTGAGAACAGCGGGAGCTGCTCTTAATTTTTTGATCAGATGGCTTACTAATGCGAAAAAAGTACATGCACTGGGGCTTACCTGGAGGAAATTGCCAACGAGGAAATGTTTATTTTTTCGAAATATTTTCCTTCTCTAATTTTACACTAATTTGCAAGTAGATTGAAATTTTCTCCCAGCTTTTAATTGAATGGCTCAGTAAAAACTCCAAACACCATTGATATGAACGGGATAATTCAATGCTCATTGCTAATTAATCATTCCAGACGAATACCTCCATCAGCCTGATTCAAAGCTGTTGATTGGAAATGGTTTATTTCTGAAACCTTTTTCTTTCAATACTCCAGGGAATGATATGCTGTTTGAATTTTTCTTATTTTACTCGTTCTTGCTGAAGTAATAGTGAGCATCTTTCATTATTTAAGATAACCGACTATGCTCGAGCATTTGTCTAGAGCAGAAGTTCCCAACCTTTCCCTGACATTGTACTCCTGTATTTCAACTGATGAGCATTTACCCCTGAAATTTTATTACAGAAAGGTGGGTAAGAAAATAAAATTCCCCTGAATTTTTAATAGAACTTTTAGGTTTTAGGAAACATAAACTAACATTAAAAGTTGCCCTCTAGATAAGCAAATGTATCACTAGGGGTACATGTACCCCAGACTAGAACCTTTAATCTAGACTCTAGAACATTCAAGCGCAAATCAAAATGATTTTAGAATATTTTACGAGTGCCCTGGAAAGCTACGTCAAAAATTTTCAGGCGATCTTTCAACCTGTGAAAATTAACGAATGTTTGATGAGTTCAAATAAGCTAAGCTAAGCTTTTTTGAACGGAAACTTCAAGCTTTATGCAAGTTAAGTTGTATAAAGAATTGTCACATTAAGTGAAAAGGATTCCAGTTCAGTAGGAAAACCATTTTAAACACAATTGCTCTCATTGTTTTTTATAGTAACCTTCGTTGCTCAGTATGAAGTATGAACTTTCTCCCACAACTATGCCACACTTATGAATTTGCGAAATGAATTCAAAGACATTTAAGGAAATGAATGTGGAAATGCTAACTGCTTTCAGTGACAGATTTTTGCAAACAGTAACGCTTCAATAAATCAAGTTTTGTAATAAATTCCAGTTTATTACCTTTTAACGGTCTTTTTCTCCGGTGTTCACTGGAAAAGTTTCAATATTATGACATTAGCTAGTACGTAGAGCATATATGAAAGAATTAAAGAATGAAAATAACAAATGTAAAACTACTTTTCCGAATTCTCGATCAAGTTTTGACTATAAAAAATTCAACGTAAGTTTTTATAAAATTTGGTATAAAACTAACAATTAAATCAAAAGTGAAGCTGGTCTCAATAATTTGAATGTGATTTTAAAAATTAAATTTTTATGAAATTTTTATTCTCAACCCGACTCTCAATCAAATGAAAAAACAAATGCATAGCATCTTTTGATCTTAAAAACTGGCATTCATTAGAATTTCATTCGTATACTGCTTTATCAAGGATTGCCGTTATTTTTCTATGCCATATTATAGGCCTTTGTCGAATTGACCCTGAAGACAAACTTAACGTCTAGTGAGCAAATGCTTCCTTCATGAAAACAATAAGTTTTTTGAGCAGAGTTTGAACGACACTTTCTTTTTCATGCAGAAAAATAGCTTCCCTGCTTAGAGGTTCTCTGAGCTCGTTCACAAATGTAATTATTTGAGACAACAACGAAAAAATTCTTCCCTTCACTCTGGACTCATTTTGTATCGTTGAAGAAGTTCGAGCACTAATTTTCTCCGAGTGTGTTTTCCTCATTTATTTATGAACGTCTACGGACAGAAATAAATTATGATTTTGACTGATGGTTCTTTTTAGAATTTTATGTACAGTATTAATGCTTTTCTAATTGAAATCACAAAAATAGGGATTTATTTTAAATTAAAGCCTCTTCATAGTTAAATCCACTAATAATTCATATTCTTTGAATGAATATAACTGTTCATGGGCATTGAAAAACATAATTCACTCAGTGTGTCAATTATATAAATACTTCCAGCACTGAATATAAATATATAGAGTCGATTATGAAGATTTTTCCAGAAAAACCTTTTAATCAAAATACCTTTACGCTTTTTTCAGTCATAAGTTTCTGGTAAGCCGACGATTTAAACAAATTGAATACTTTATTTTTATATACACAAATGCAAGGGGGCAGTAAGTAAGGTAGATTTAAAAATAGTCACATTATTAAAAGTTTTTTACTTATGGCTCTTCCTGTGTGAGGATATAACGAAACATGTGTTCGTGTTTTACTGTAAAAAATATCGCCAGATAGCCAGAGGAATTTGGTTTGCGATGAAATAAGTTCTGAAAAATATACTATGCTGTTGACGTTGACTCCTTAATAAGCATACAAGTTATACGGTAAATATATAAACACAAGTACCCCAAGAAAATATTAATGTTAAAATGGCAGAATGAAACTTCCCTTCGTCTGAGTTAACATGGAATAAGGCTAAAGATGTGGTTGACCCAAACAAGAAATATGATTTCACACAGGTGTGATACAAGCTTAGGCGAAACGCCTAACCGTCATCTATCTCATCATCTATCACGATATCAGGAGAGCTAAAAGCTGCTCTTAAACTACATCACACCTCACGGGCAGCTCGTCGAGTAGGCAATCGTTTACATCATGACAGACGTCATAAAACTAACCCTAGCGGACCGACCACTCGATGTGGCAGCGTAGTAAAAGAGTTCGTCAAAGCAAGGATAACAGGATTTTTACATTACTACTATGCTCTTCGTTGTACCGTTGTCAACAGTGGAAATCAGCACGTCTGTGGAGCACCTTCTCTACTAAGGTCTGGGTTACCTGTGCAGGAATTGCATCCTCGAAAAGCGCGAGGTTGAGGTTGACCACTTTTAAAGTCAGTACCGCTTCTGCTTTCGCAGGGTGAGGTGGGTTATCAAGTTGTGGTTAAATACTTACGCCGATCGTTTTTCTCGAACGGTGTGACTAAAATTGTGTTTTATAATTTCTTTATTTTGGTGCTACATTTGTAGTATTATTTTGAATTGAACCGAGGTTTATGCGTTTTAAAAGTGCTGGATGAATTCTGGTTTCCGACTTTTAATGTTTTCATTCATGAGAAAAGCGGAATTTAAGACGTGCACGCGTTGGCATTCAAGGGGCGTTCGTCATGTCCTGAGCTCCTTAGGGTTACGTCGTCTTGCTTAATGACAAAGTTATTTGTGTAAGCAAATTAAGCCTTATTCAGTAATTTTACTTGAATGTAGTCATTTAGAGATGATTCAGTCATGTAGTAATTACAAAGTTGTCAAATACGTATGTGATCGCCTATTCACTTAGTTTCTGGAAGCTAAAGTTTCAAGTGAGTTAAAAATCTGAAATTAGTCATTGACTTCAGTTTCATGTTCAACAATAACACTAGTAAAAATACGTAGAATTGTAATTTCGAATTTGCTGACTGCTCACCCTGAAAACTCATCCAAGTTTTAATGTTTGATGAAGTCTGAACATTATTCGCCTTTACTAATTTATAAGCCACTTCACATACTCTATAGAGAGCAAACAATTCTGAGGAAATAAGACCAAGTAATTCTCCCATTTTCAAATATTATGTATGTTGAAATTAAAAAAAAAATTGAACGTGCAGGCTAGAAATGAATTTAAAACTTCTTTAGTTTTAGTAGTGTTTGTTTATTTTTAACGTTTCTTTTCAGTTTTACTACTGATGTACTAGAGTTCACAGAAAATGAGACAGGCTTGAAGTCAACTCCGGGAAGTATTTGTGGCGTACATTATAACACTGATTTAGCCATTAAGTTTAGGGCTGGGAAACCTAGACTTCTGCTTACACTTTGTTTGTTACCTGAAGTAATCCATTCCCAGAATTTAAAATCAAGGCCTAATATTGATTTTCCATAAAACGAGTTATTCTTTCTTTAAGTGATTGAGAACTTACAGGCCTGGAAAATACGACCAACTGTACTCAAGGAGTAAATATTACTGAAATATTTCCCCCCCTTAAGCATATTAATTCGATCCGCAGACGTTACTAGTATTAATTTAAATTTCTATCACCGAGCAGTTCATTTCAATGCTTCAGACACAGTTCGAGAATAAATTTGAATAAATTCTAACAACAATGCATGTCATGCGAATTAATGGATCTATCGTCTTGTTAAACTTGAGTTATTACATTCAATTACAGTATGACTAGCTCATCCTCATTATGTTTCTCCCACGATCATCAAAGAGATTAAGACAATTTTTGCACTGGTAATGTCCTTAAGTCTTCGCGTCTTTGAACACGAGAAGGAAGCTTGGAACATGCGTGGATAAGGAAGCTCAGAGTGCGTAATAGATAAGCTGTGTAAGTCACAGGCTCCAGCTGAGTTGTGCGTCCCAATACTTGGAGCAACAGACCGTGAAGCTTGCTAGCTGCACGGTGCAGTAAACAGCGATGCAATGAGTGTCAGGCTTTGCTCGAAATTGCCTTCAGATGCCACGCTTGGTCCTGGAAATAGTCTTGAGATGGGCGCAGACGGACGTGGAATAGAAATATTTGTCTGACTGGTATATTATCGGGTATAGAAATCATCTTAAGCTGAGAGCCGTCATTTTTTAGTGGTGATTACATTGAGGTATATCTACACGGCGTTGAAAATTGTCATCAAATATTGTAGATATTTTTGACTGTAATATCTAATAACTAAAATTATTATTAGTGTGATGAAGTTCATGGGAAATTGCTGTACGATGATTTCAGATAGTTAAAAATAATTTATTGAAAACACAAATAAAATGATGAAAGTTGACTTACATATTGAAAGAAAAACTGAATTAATAAATTAACTACAGCCATCCCATTACTCCACAGTCTCAAAAGTATACCGGAAAAATATACAAATATACGGGACAAATCGAAAATTTTGAGGAAGCAGTTTTACCCTCTTTTGCTCGTTCATTCTGGCAAAATACAGGCACCTTTGCGGGTGACGATGTCATAGCATGGACACGTCATTTATTGAGTAGTGATATAGAGGAAACGGCGCCCCAAAAGACGTGTAATTATTCTGGGGAAGCTAGAAGAGGAGGCTGTAAATCTTGCCATTCGCTGGCACCAGTCAGTCCAGGCAAGCGCTGCGCATGCATCACGCGAGATCGCACTTCAAAAAAGAGAAAAACTGCCAAAGCAGACGCCCTCGTCTGGAAGAGGAACGCTTGTCTTGTGTGGCACGAGTTCGGTGTTCCTTGATGCAACGAGCTACAGTTTTTTATTTGTGTTTTGCGGTTTTTTAGTCTCAGTTCACTCTGGAATCTGACCACACACTTTGCTGGACAGGAGTATTTTCATGAGAATAGCCATTGATGTGTTAACACAAGGTGTCGGATATTTTATAGTCTTTCTTACGTTAGTTAAGTTTCTGGCGTCAGTACAAATAAGATTTGAGTTATGAGAACTAGTCCATCGTACGTGTTAGAATATTAACGGGTCTATCAAACAACAAAGTTTGATATGGTAACTCATAGTAGAATAACCCGTAATTGAGTAACTCTAAACCAGTTAAAGAAACGAATGAATGGTTTTCTAATGTCCATCATTGGTCAATACCACTTACAAAAAAGGACAATGTTTAGCATTATTTATCCTTCAAATATGTAATAAACCTTGACCACGAGGCACAATTTAGGCCTTCATTTTGCATGCTGCGTCATTTCATCGGAGCTGAAATTCAATCGAACTTGCGTCGGTCGAGTTCCTTCTCATTTTAATTCACATTCCTCAGTGAGAGTCAGAAATAGCTTCGAGCAACGGTTTTCTAGCAGTAAGAATTTTTGTATCTAGGTGAGGCTTACAGTGATCGATGAACTTATCATTTCGCAATACGAATTTTTAAGTTGGAACGTTAATGGTCGGTAATTGTTACGATTTCCGAAAGCGTCCAAGAGATAAACATTTTTCCTCAAAGCTGATCTCGGGAAATACGAGCCGTAATATTGAGCATTACAGAAATCCTCAGGTCACTGACATCAGGGTGTAGAATAGTGCATTCTCAAATTTCTATCTTCAGGTTGCACTCGTTATTCTACGGTATGCTTTTCACGTTACCGTATCTTGTATCCTCTCCAACCCGTCATTCAGGAAGCTATAGATATCTTATCAGAGATAAATACGATAAGGATCTATCTTTTCAATTGTGGCTGGTGTTCTTAACACGAAAATATTTCGTTATGACACTTCTGATAATTTCCTGAAGTGTACACATTAGCAGCGAAGAGGCTAAATAATGCCTTGATGTAAAGAGTGCATGTTATAATAACGGGTGTAAGACAACACCAGATCCTGAAGTACAGTTATTTGTCTTCAAAACTTGTGCGAATAAAACTTAGAGTCACCAATATATTAGGGTATTTTAATTTCCCGAACGGAAGGGTGTGAACTCGAGGCTGTATTGCGTTCCTAATTCTTTAGTGTCTCACTGAGTTGTTGATCTTGAGTGATGAAAGAAAGAAATAGAGGAAGAAAGAAAAACAGTTTATTCCAATCTTGTTGATACACAAAATATTCAACATTGGGTTCTTAAATGCTTTCTCGTTAAGATCCTTAAATGACATGAATATATTGGTTAATAATAACACAAAAAATTGTATATAACAAAAATTGGATTATTATTACAGTTAACTGAAAATATCGTTGCGTTTAATAAAATTGGATGTTACGCATCAGAGAGAGACTAAAAAATGATGAGAGGGAAAAGTGAAAACATGTCTTAAATGATCAATATTTAGATTTCAATGTCGATAATTAGAGCTGTAGTAGACCAAAGTTCTGAGGTTTCATATTCACTTATTGTAACAAATAAACAAAAACGTACATTTCCAATAAAGTTGGTACATAAGAAATGTTACAGCATTGGTTTCTAAAAATGACTAATTATAATTCCTGAAGTGGTAAGTATTCTATGCACAGTAGATGATATAACTATTAACAAAAATTATCCGTAGGTGATGACGGTGCAAAAATATTAACATTTTAGGAAACTGTATTGTATATAATCAAGACAATAGCCGACACATTCATAATATAGTGCAGAAATTGCAGCATTTCGAAGCAGGAGAAATTGAAGCCTTCTTGATATAGTTAAAAAATCCTAATAACTGGATGTTCAGCGGCATCGAGCCTGTCATTGATTTTCTTAACTTCTAAAGGGATTTTTTATTGTTGTACAGCGAGCAATTTCAGTTAATTTTACTCCATTTTACGCAATATTCAATTGCCTAACAATGCTAATTTACCTGCTGAATCAAATTACGCGAAGCGTATCGCTAACGCAATTTCTTATCTTAATTTTCGGTTTTCCTACAGCAACAATCTTCCTCCTTCAGACTCGGAGCCTTGCAATGGAAACTGTGCACTGATGACTTTTCACGGGACTTGAGTCGCTCTACGATCAGCGAATCGTGCTATTTCTCCTTAAAAAAACACAAAAAGCCTTTCATGTTTCTCTGAAAGTCTGTTTCTGTGGATTGATTTTGGCAGGTCAAGGAGGGAGAGATTGAGAGAAAGAGAAAGCCCTGGAAGTTGAATACGCAACTATGTTCGGATTCAAGGAGTAGAAAAAAACACTACGTGCAGAGGGGAAGAAAGGTTTTAAGCACTGATTTCAATATTCATACATTTTAATTTTTCGGGTATGTTTATCCGTTTGTTCGTATAACGATTTTCTGTGAAGTCCTCAGAACTTTGCAAACATTCAAGCTTGGGACGGAAGGTTGGATAGAATGGAGCTTAGTACGCTGGTGTCATATTATAACGAAAATGAGTGAAGAATTTGAGTATACAGAAACATAGCAATCCTTTTGTGAGGCGATCCCTTTTAAACGCAGCGATGCATGTCGTTCTGCTGTTGCAGCTCACGATATGGACTTTGTATTCTGAGGACCAAATTTAGCTCGTCCAGCTTGGTATTTGAAAGTAACCATGTCTGTGCGCAGTGTCGCTCTGATCTTTGTGCTCGCTTTGAGGTTGAAACTTCTTCGCGTCTTGAAGTCTCAGATATTTTTCCCACGACGGAGTCTGAAAGTTTCCTATTTCGGCTTTCCGTAGTCATCGAATTTCGTTAAGCTCTCTGATATCAGTGCTCCAGGTTCTCAATAGCCGATCGTAGATGTTATTTCATACTTGAACGACATAAGTTAACCGAACCACATCGTTTTCAGCATATAATGTTCAGTTTCGTAGCGCAAAAGCCAACTTTCTATTCGTAAACGTTAAGTACGATCAATATTACACACACTATAAATAAATGTACTTTTAATTTCACCATCATGAAAGCGAATTTCTTGCGTGACGAATTTCTCATTAAGTTTCTATTTACATTTTCACTTCTGAATTTGACAATGTTTGAACACTAACGCAGACACACTTTTCTTGTCAGAAAATGAAAGCGTGAAAGTAAAAACTAGTTTTATAACTAATCGAATATATCCACCTATACCTTAAATCACATTCTCTATGCGACGTAAAAGCTGTTTGACACTTTACTTCGTCTCATTTCAAGGTTCGCCGAGTCTTTTTATTCCTTTCCCGAAGCTCTCCCTTACAATTTTAAGCTTAATATTGACTTATCTTTACAAATGCAGGTTAGTGCAATAGTACAAAACGTTCGCACGTTGAAGTCTAGACTAAACTAGTAAAGATTAAGATCGTGGAGTCCATCGTTTCCGTCATCATTCCTTGCCGTGTGATATGGCACATGATACTAGACCATCATATATTCTAACAGGCAATATTTTCCGTCAGCTCAGGGTTTAAGATTACTTAAAAAACCATGGGACTTGAGTGACACCTTAAGAATGGACTACTCAGCCAACTCCTATTGTCATATTCTTTTCATTCTTAAATGTGGATGTACTGATCGCCATTGACAGATAGTTCATGTGTTAGAATAAAGTGGAGCCTTCAACGATCATTGCATTGTTCAGTTTCAACGTTTTCCAGTACGTCCGTCAGAGGCATAATTACACCACGAATACTGAATCCACTCTGAAATTTTCCTCATCGGATGTGACGCAAATTTTGTTACGTGATTTCTATTTGTTGACAATGTTATAACCAAAGGCAGTGCGTTCTTTTTGGCCTCATTGAAAAAACGTTTCCCGAAATTCCACAGATTTCATTCAGATTCTCCTAAATGTCATTGACATTGGCAGTGTGTAGGGAAATGTGACTTCTTGTTTTCTTGCTGACCCCATTGAATTTTTTACCTCTCGAGCTTTCAACTTCCGTGTGAAATTTTTCTCGACGACCTTGAGCTCAGATCCACCTGAGATCCATGCTACTTGCAGCAAAATTGAAGGTGATCCTCTACATTTTCCATCAGCGGCCCGTAAAAACTTTAACTTTTGCTGCACTCGAATTTCAGACACCAGCTCGCCCCGGACAAATAGCACCTTAATTCGGACATAAGGATCTGATATACGAGACACTTATTAAGTATTAAGGGAAACAATTCTAAAGAATATGCATTTTTTGGTAGATTGCATCGTTAATTCAATCCACCAGACTGCTTGAATAACGATGCAAATTCATTTGAAACGAGTATTTGTCTCTCATAAAAAGATGCACAAAAGTTAAACGAATGCTAGTTAAATATTGCACTGTGCTACCACAGAATTTATCGGCATCGATTTAATCAAGTTTAAAATAGCGTGACAAAAAGCATGCAGCTTTAAATAACCACAGTATTACAATTTTTTCGATTCGTCATTCTAAACTGTTGCTCAATTTCTAGTCTTGGTAACTATTTTGTGACTTAAATTCTAACTGTAATTGTACGTATCATCATGAACATTAAGAATGAACAAACCCGTGAGAATCAGCACGTCACCCCCAGTCAAGGGTTGCTTGTAATCGTTGATAAAAAATACGGCTCGAAGAGAGTTTTCCTGTTGTGAAGTGCCCATTCACTACTTTTGATTTCTGGTTAGCCTTCAACGAGGGTCGCATGCCTGACATTCAATATTGGCCTTTATCTCAGAGAACTCTGCACCTTTACGTATTCAATAAGCAGCTAGCGCCAATTCCATCGGAAGTCTGTTTGTGTGTGACAGCTAAATTAAGTTCTATCAAGTGTCGTGTAACTTTATTCAAAGTTCCCTTCAGAGACACATTGTTTTTGGTTTACGTAAGCTCTGCTTTATTTCAAATTGTTTTATAGACTCTTGATAGTGCGGAGACCTCTATGAATTAACTTATTATTTTCAACGTGGATTTATCGTCGCCGAGTCTCTAGATAAAAACAGTTCCTTTAGATGAGATTACGTTTTCATTCAGCAATAAAAGGTTGTGTATTATTGACGGTGTCCTGCAATGTTTTGTCCAATTGGCACACTAAAATTAAAAGTGTTTCCCAAATATATCTGCAGTTTGTTTACATATGCGCAGAAACCTCCAAAATTTACACTGTTTACGCGTACTTAAAGCTCAACACCAAGCAAAATTTAATTCGTTATAGCATAATGTGGAGCAAAATATCGTCAACAAATCATTTTTATGATAGCTTGGTCTTCTCTGAACTCGTACACACACTCATAACGTACACCTTTTTGCATGCTGCTGCTACACTGTTTTGAATAATTCAGCGCACTGCGCGAACAATACCTTTTGATGCTGATGGTGACCATTGTTAGCAAGTGTGTTGTGTATGGAGGTGTCCTTGCGGTCAAATGGACGAAACTACTTCACAGGCTGACAAGGACTACAATGGAGCCTTATAAAAGAGCTTATGTATCATGTGTCACTAGCAACTAGCGAAAACGTACTTGTAATGATGGAGGTAATGATTATAGTGAATGACGTAAAATAATCGAAACAGAAACTGTGGCGATGATTGCATGATTACAGTAAGCGATACAAAATAATTGGAATGAAAAATTTAGAGATAAATGTGGAATTACAGTCAATAATGTAGAATGACAAAAATAAAAATTGCGGTGAATTTTGGTGGTGATAAGCATCAGAAAAACTTACGAAAGCAAGTGGAAGTTATGCTGGGAATGTTCATTGAACTTCTGTACTTGAAATAGCGGCTTGAGTTTCATGTAAAGATTTTACCCAGTTTTCACAGTGTTAAAAGAAATGGAAAGGCAATAATTACAAGGGGAGCCAGGGTTAGTAATTTTGACTGCAGAATAGTTCCATAATAATGAGTGAGTTATGAGCACCCGTTCTATTTCGAAATATTTTAATAAAAACTATCAAAGCGTTGCATTGTGAACGTGTCAGCAAGAATGGATTGCTGTAGAGATCACGCATTTTTAAAGAGCATAATGCAATATCGAGAATAATGCTTTTAGAAAGAAAAGTTTAAAACCGTTCAATTCATCACAATTAGGTTTATCTTCTATTTTATTCTATGTATTATATGTGGATCAGCATGGATATCTCGTAAATAGAGTTACAACCATTTATGCAGTGCAAATTTTGCACGAGTGAAGTCTCTAATAAAATGCTTTTAATTATTTAGTGAACATAGTATAGTGGTGTTCAGTATTAATGTTCATTTGATGTGCCTAACTCATAACAATTTATATCTATAATCTTCAATAATTTGTTCAATAGAAACAGGTGCCATTTTGCAAAAAGAATATGAAATTATGTAACACACGTTCGTAGTTTGGGTCTAAATCGACAACGTTTATTTTGCTTAATAACTTCTGTGAATTTTTAAATTATTTGAAAATGGCATTGAAGACCAGAATAAATCACAAATGTATTGGTATTTTTTTAATTGTTGTATTAATCTTTTTGAATTTGTAGAACAGAAATTAGACGCTCCATTTGGATATAATATAAATCTTATGTTATTATAGTATAATTGACTATTTCTGTAGTTTCATTTGGTAGCACGACTCAAATAACTTATAAATTGTCGAGAGACATTGGATCAGACCGTTCATTTTGCATTAAAAAAATTATTATAGGGTGAGTCATTTTCCAAATAGGCTCTAAAACCAAATGAAAATTAATTGCTTGAGTCTATCACCAATTGAGTGTAATCAAGTGTCATATCTCTCTATTATCTTAGCTCAACGAGCGATAATAATTTGTATTCCCATCACACACTAAAATACTATACTCTATTTAACTCAAAAATTAATTCACATTCGTACAGGTTTGAAACATAGCCGAGTTTCCTGATACTTAGGTCAGCTATTGAATTGCAAGGAGCTGTACAAGGAACCTCAGCCATTCTTGACGGAATAAAGGTCTTTGACATGCTGGGAATTTGGCATCTAAAACTTTGCGTGAAGTTCACTTTTGGCGACACTGAGCGGTTTCTCGGGTTGCTTACGACGATCCTGTCAGTATTCATGTATTCCAGGAGACTTCAAGCCAGGTCAAATTCCACAACAGCTCTTTGAAGGCGTTCTCTTGCTGCTAAAGTTATAAAAGCGACGTTGCGTCCTCTAATGTTAATTTGACACAATTAATAAAGGCGGTCGTCAGGCACAAAGGATGCATGGTGAGGAGCAGGCTATAATTTAAGGGAAGTCTGAGCTCCGTTGCCGCCAGTTTACGGAGGCCGTTCAGAGGGCCATTGCCGTTATTGCCTCTCTGCTGGAGCACAACATTTTTAGGCTTCGGCTCAAAAGCCTTTCCAAAACCTGCGCAAAAACTGAAAGTATTAAACTCGGCCCTCAGGAAATGGCTGGCCATGGGCTTACTGAGAACTTAGCATGCCAATATCACTTATGTTAAGTGCAAGGGGTTTCGAAGTGTTCATAATGTTGAAATTAAACATGAAATTTGAAATCCTAAGGACTCTTGTGAATTTTGACCTATATATGATCAATCTAAAGTCAGGAAAAAGTTTCGTATTTTAACCCCAAAATTCGTTTCTTTCAATCCCAAAGCCAATCATCGTACGATCCGAGTTCAAATTTTAAACACTAACCCTCTTCACAAGAGATAAACAGGCTTTAGCCAATGTGAAGAGAATTTAGAATTAGCTGTCTATGCTCCCATTTTATTGCATTAAAAATTAATCTTCACATCATTTATTAAACCATGTATTCTGGGACAGTGCTATCTCAATTCACTAATGAACCTTCACGGTTTTCGAGCTGCACGAAAGGAAAATAGGAACAAAATTCACTATTAAGTAGACTGCTGGAAAGTTTTCCCTGTGATATCTCGAAGAAGGGAGTGAAAGTGTTGGGACTTTACAGATAGAACAATCATACTTTACCATTAAAACATTTAAGTTACATTTCTGGAAAACTTGACATCTTAGATTGTGTTAAGAAGCGTTACTTGGCTGTTTTGTTCGTATTCTTGGTGAAAAAGAAACAGCAAATTTCTTTCAATGCAACTACTTTTCTTTTTGTTTTTATTAGTGATGAATATGTAAAATGCTTTACACCTCAGATGCGTTGGAAAAAATGAAAACAGTCTATTTCACTACTCTAAATTCGTAACGAAATGACTGATTTCACATGGATGAAATAAAATTGAGGATTTCGAGATTTTGATTCTTGGGTTAGTAGTATCGGTCGTACTGCTCATCGCTTACATAATCTGATGATATAACTATTTTTTTGACACTGGGCAATTTCCTTCAATAGTTAGAGCTAAAGTTTAGTACTTGTATAACATTATGACTGTCGTGTAATTAGAATATTTACGTAACTAACTGTACAATTCTTATTTCATTTTTTCCAGGTATTTCTTTAAGTTTGCTTGACTTCAAAAGTCTTGTTATGTTTACAAATTCTGAAAATGCTAAAATGCCTGGACACTTAACATGCTTTTTTGAACCAATATCCTCGCGCTGGAGCTGTTCGTGTCTTTTTTTCACCATTCTGTAATCAATTAATCCTTGCTAAGCTCGGGTGGACAAGTTCTATGATCGATAGCGCTGGAAATTAAAACTGTTCGAGTTTTTGCATTATCGGTCATTTTCCACGAATTATTCTTGCACTGGTATTTCAAAGCTCGGCAGAGCTTGAGTGAAAATGAACTGTTTTCAATTACAAACACGCGTATTTTTGATGCAGTCCACGGCACTTGATTAAAATTTATACCTGTGGTGAAAATGTGCGGCACTTTTGTAAAATGAGTTTGAATCAGTTTATCAATACTAACATAGATTTAAAAATTTCTTCATCAGGGTCTGAGTTCTTACGAGACTAGCAAAGTCCTCATTTTACTAAAACGGCACGAGGATCCATGGCTTTCCTTTGCTTCAGTGTAATTTGGTTTTTGTGATGTTCATGAGAATTCATGAAAACTAAATAAAAAGTTTTTTCAAAGTGCATTGAAAACTTGTTAATCTAACTGTATTTACCTAGAACTGAGCATACGTTTTAGGTAAATGTGTCATGCGTTCATGCGTTCAAACATGTGTGAGGTATATGCATTATTGAACGAGATTTTCTTGCATTAAGTCACATAAGTAACATTATGGGGATGTGAAATCTTTTAAACAATTTATTATCTTCCGCCTGCTGTTTTAGTCGCAGACCTCAAAAATGTTCGTATTCGAGCACAGCAGAGTTTTTTCGAGGATGAATTGTATTACCGGTTCACATGTGCTTGGAATCAAGAAAATGCCCTACGATGGTTCATTAATTTATTTTTTACTTCTAAATCAATAATGATACTGCATAAAGTAACCCGACAGTTGTAAACAATTTACTTTTTAACAATCGAGTCAACGATCAACACATGGTACAGCATTCTGCACAAATTTTTCATAGTTTCATGGTTGTTTTTTAATATCTTCTGATATCGATTGAGTTAAAAAACTTGTAACAATTCTCATACATCTTGTTGCGCAGGGGCTAGATTTTTCTTACCGGACGAATTTTTTCATAATAGTTTTTAGCTTTAGCTTTTTAAGAAACTACTTAAATGTTTATTATTCTTTGATTTTACACAAGTTTGATTAACACGTTATTTTACGCTTATGTTATTTGCCGATTGTTTAGCAAAGATGAACTGTATTTGTTAATAAAATGCTCTAAGACAGTCAAGTGATCATTTACGAAACGAAGGTCAACTCCAAATCAATAAATACTTAACATCAAAGTTAACGAATGTTTTGCGCGGGCAAACATGACGCTGCAGACAAAGGTTGACTGTGTGTTGCTACCATCTTTATCTCACGACTTCGACCCTGTCCTAGTTCTCCTGCCAGGTCAGGTGTCCCAGGATATCCTTAACTAATATCCCACTTATTGCAGACTCAAAACTTCAATTTCTAATTGCTTGTTTTAATAAATTTTGCATAAGTTTAAATTGTGTATGCTAATGAATTGATCTTAATTGTAATATCTAATAAATTAACCCTAATTGTCAAATGAAATAAATGAATCATTGTTTGTAGACAACAACAATGGCACGGAGGTAGGGTGGGGAAAAGATGGGTGGGGGGCGGCCGTACGAACATGAATTTAAAAAATATTTTCTTGATTTCTGTTGCACAAGGCTTCCAGATTTTCCGAACCATTTCACAATATATGAAGAGTGCCTGCAGGGTGAAGTTAAGCCATTAAAAATCCTTTGTTTCTATCTTATGTGTCTGACTCTTTTCAGTATGCGCTCCTATGAACTAGCAATACATAATGTAACCACTCGAAATATTGTATTTTCGGTCCATGTTATAACAGTTCTATAAACCGAATGGTTTACTCTCTCACCTTCCTTCTTGACGGTTATCTTCTATTATGCCTTCAATTTTGAATCTGCAAAAGAGATCTCTGCGTGAAAAAAAGGGGATTTACTGAGCATGATCTGCAGTTGATGGCTTGTCAAGTGAATTGTGAAAACCAGAGGCAAATTGATTTCTTGGATCTGTTAAAATATTCCAGAAGAGATTTTTCTTTCGTAGCAACGTTGGATTGCGTGCTTCTATTGCTTGTTGTATTGCGTGTTTGTATCGCTTGTTGTATTG
Source organism: Trinorchestia longiramus (assembly GCA_006783055.1). Taxonomy (NCBI): domain Eukaryota; kingdom Metazoa; phylum Arthropoda; class Malacostraca; order Amphipoda; family Talitridae; genus Trinorchestia; species Trinorchestia longiramus. The sequence continues at coordinate 27,081 of VCRD01004621.1, forward strand.
CGTCCTTGGAGCAATTTTCCTGGCTTAGGCATTCAAGGCATTTGCGTTAAGACTTTTTCTGATTACTTTTGTTTGCTTAGACCGTCTCTGCAGTAATGGTTGGAGCTCTAGACATATCTAACGAATAAAATTAATAGGAGATTACGAAGATCGCCGTGTTGGTTGGTAGGAAGAGTACCGTGGTAATTGGTACGAAGAGTAACATGGTAGTTGGTAGGAAGCGTGCCGTGGTGGTTGGTAGAAGAATATAATAGAATTAGGCAATAGAAACGATTCGTTTGGCTTGTTCTTGGGTTGCTACCCAAGTCCCATGCCGTGGTGGTTTGTACAAGATACGCTCAGACTCAAAGCCTTGCTGGATTAGTTGTTGGGAGAAGTAAGCTGTAATTATTAGGAGAGTTTTAAGTTTGTTCTATGTACTTGCGTGCTCAACCTGTGGTAAAGTCGATTGCCGATTCAACTTGGATGATTAAGACAAGCAAGATGCAACTGTAGATAGCAATCCTTCTAGTCGGAAACAGTTGGTCTACAGTCGACAAAATATTCTGACTTTTAGTATTTCTTAGACAATTAATTTTCTGTATGTGTTAAAAATTAGCCTTGAGTGTGTTAAAAATAGTACACACAATGCTTTCATTCAGATCCTGCAAAATAACAAATAGTGGTTAAATAGTTAATATCGTTTAAACCAAAGGATATTAAAGGATTTTTTTTTTCAGAGGACCTGCTGTTATAAAAGAAACATAAAACGAAGCGAAAACACTGTCGAAGGTAATCAAACATGTAAAAAGTACAAATTAACAAGCAAAGAACTCAGCCGTGTTCAAGCCCTGCTAGAAAGATCCAAAGATCTTCTTCCAAGATTGAATAAATGTCAAAGAAAATACATATTTTTTCATCAAATTAATTATTTATCTTTGTTCCTTATACTTTTTCAAAGTATAATGTATAACTTTGAAAGTATAATGTATGAGTTTAATTTTTGCCTTTTTCCCTTTGCACCAATTGTTTCTGACCAGCATCAAAAGTTGTACGCACAAACTGCTTTCCAACAGAGGGAGCATGATATTGTGATGTCGTCATGGCCTCCAATGTAGCTCGTTAATACTTCTTATAATGTGCTCCAATCCCAAAACCAGATTCTTCTGTGCGGTTAGAAACACGTACTGCACTGCCTGACCATGAAAATCTCGAGTTGAAGTGCATGCCTTGTCATCATTCAAGTGCTGATGTTGAAACTGCACTTCAGCGTCGCGTGTGACACGAAGTTTCAAAATATCGTATTAATGACGGTGAAACCTGCCTTAGTGTGCTTGTATTCGTTCAAGTTTAACTGCTGAACTGAGTGAATTTGTCAATTTAGTTCACAAAACTACAGTTCTGCTAGACCTGCCTGTATTCCTGGTCATGTACACCTTTCAGGTCTGCTTGACGCCATGTATTAAACTTCAGGTGCGTGATGTGTGTAAATGAAATTTTTAGGATTTGTTCACATGTTCCTGGACTGCACAAGCGATGTAAGAAGTAGTTACTCTGTGTGCCTGGTGAATTATTGATATCCACCGATATCTTGACAGAGAAAGTAACTGTAAATGTTTACTTTTATAAAGAGTGGGGACAATAGTACCCAAATTTTGGTTACTTGCTGATGCATTTTTACTCCATAATGAGGGGCCAAAATCAACTTGCATGTACTACTGCTGCGAAGCTCTAACATGTTGACATAAATATTTTAAATATGCTAGGCAGCTACTCTACTCTCTATGTAGCAGTATTTGAAGACTTTCCGTCGACCTCTCTCAACCTTAGTTGAAAAAATTTCTTATCAGCTACCAACGTAAGTGGAATGAAAATAGAATTATTGTATCTTGTCGTGCAGCGTAACTTGCACAGTGAAAACAAGTTGTTTTTGGACATCTGTTTGAAAACCATTGCCAACCCAAGTTCATTGAAGAATTTGACGTGTATATTGGGCACTGTAAAATTTCAAATCTCGTTAGAGTGTTGCAATTAAGCTTCCAGAAATAGACCGTAGAAATACTTAAACTTACCGTAGAACAAAGGAACAGAAGTATTTATGCTGTGAAATGTAAAACTAGTTTGCTAACACGCTTCTTTTTCCCCATTTTATTTGGATGGAAATCATTTTTGAATTACGAAGACTTAATGAACAGATGTTTGCACAGAATTGGACATTCTCGAGTTGACGTTTTTCGAAGCCTTTTTAAGCTTTTGAAATGGGATTTTTTGCAAGCCCCGTTCACAAACTAGGCTCTGAAAAAACTCTTACAGAGTTTATTTATATGAAAAGGTGACATTTGTACTAATCACGAAATTACTCAATTTACGTCAATTGAAAAACAGTTCCTTCTGTAGTTCCATATGATTTATTTAAATTTTAAGCCGTGCCGAAAAAGCGTTGAATCTAGAAGACCTAATACGTATTTTCGTCGACCAGGGAGCAATCTAGAGCCTCTTCCATCATGCGCCCGTCTGTTATTGAAGGCAGATGGGCTATTTCTATTTATTTCTTACTTGGCTTATTTTTTGGTATAAATTTTTTTAAAAATATTTGTTCTAGAATAATCTGAAGGTAAGTTCCCTTTCGTTTGAACTTTCTGCTATATGATTTTGCGAATGCTATTCATGTAAAATATTTTTTTTTCATTTTCAACGCTAACACGGCGAGCTTTTCTTGAGGAAAACGCATGTTTACTTTCAAAAATTTCTCCTTCGTGGCTCCCTCGGAGGCAGTTCAGGGTAAACAAGAACTCGTAGCTTAAAAATATTTTGATCACGTATCGCGATGAACACGGACCTTTCAATTATTTCGATATCCCGTGACGTTACCAGAGGACGTATTAATATTTCCTACCATTATTTCTAGGTGCTGTTATTTTGCGGCGAAATAAGTAAATTTTCAAATCAAAATATTCATTCACTGTATTTTTATCAACTGATTAGGAACAAAGCAAAATATTTTTCTCTACGTTGAAACTCTTAGTGTTATTCGATGTAAGAAATTCTATAGATAATAAAACTCGAAACGAAAGGGAAAATTTTCTTTTAGACGCTGAGATGTATACATGAATTATCTGCAGAATTATGTATGCGAAATTTTATTGTGGTGTGAATACGTCACTTCTGTGGTCGGTGTTAAACTGGTTTAGATGTTAGTCTGGTTGTCTATTATATTGTTATGTAAATGGGTAATAATCCTTATGAGTTAATTGTAGAGTACTCTAAGGATGTTAGCGTTGTCGAAGTAACCGTGCATTTCGAATATAGTCGGTATATACACACCCAAATCTTGGAATTATTATCTCATCTATGCATTTGATAACACTCCTGAGCTACCTATTATTTTATCCTTGTATTTTATCCCTATTGTCCAGCTCACCAGAGTGCCAGTTTCTGTAGGGTAGGGGGTAATACGATAACTTTCTAAGGTAAACGTGAGTTTAGATAGAAAAATAAGTTGATTTCCACCTGAGAGAACTTGAGTACTTATTCAATGTGCGGGCTTGGCGAACTCCGGTAAGAAGGAAAATATCCGGGGCATTGTTTCTAGTTACTGAAGACTGAAGGTGATTTTATGAAGGCCAATTCGGTCATAGCCTTTTACTTTGTAATTTCAGTTAGTATAGATGCAAAGTAAACTTGCAATTTTTCCTCTCTCTATTAGCGTCTGGCTCATTTATTTCATTCTAGCTATGTTCAAACTACCTGAATAAGCAAACCTTAACGAAGTATCGCACTTCAGTATGATATGCATCGTCAACGAGCATTTTGGAGAACAAGGTATGTGTACTTGTACAGTATCGTTAGTCATAACTATATTATTTCCCTCTCGAGGTGCGTTGCAATTCACAGACACTGGAATCACGCTCTGGAGTTTGCGTCACGGCGACGACAAGTTCTAACGAGCGCGGATCCTGCAGAAGCGTCGCTTTTTATCCGAGTTCTTATATTTGTGTGGGTTTTTATCGGAGCAAGTGAAGCACGTCTCCGCGCTCCAGATGCGCAAAGTTGGAGCTTCCGCTCCGTAAATAACTTTCCTGTCCTTGCTTTTTACGAGACCGCGCTGCTGTCATAGCCAGGGAAACATTGCTCGCACAACGACTCATGCTCGCCTATTTTCTATTCAAGTTCTATTTTACGTGTCTTTAACTCACTGCAATGAAGGAAGGAATGAGCGAGGCTGTGACGGTACCACGGTGCTCTCGTGTCTTGGGAACCAGGTGAACCTGAAGGAGAAGTTAGACTCATACTGACCTTCAAACGAGCGTTTTGTCCTGTTTGAGTTGTGCGAGTGCCGTTGTACGACGCGGTATTAGATCTTTTCCTAGGACACTTCACGGCTAATATATAAACTAACTTAAACCTATGTATTTCACATTGCTACTTTTGAACACTAAACTATCATTTTTGAATTTAAAACCTGGGAATACAATGGCACTGAATGTTCAATTTTTTGCAGTGTCCTTTCTTCTATTTAAGATTGTAAATGATTGTTTTTACACACTATTATTCAATCATATCAGTTAATGCTGCGGAGTGCCGTCTCATAACCAGCATGTGCCATTGCCTTCTAAATAAACAGTTAAGCGCATCTTGCGTTCGCCGACAGAATGATCAGCCGCCAATTTTTGCGTCTCATTCTTTGAATGCAGGGAAATACTCGAGTTCTCATAGTACTCTAATTTATTTTTTCCAGTAAAAAAATACACAAAAAAAAATAAATCCACAAAACTTCAAAATTTTGGACTGAAGGACGACATTTATACAAAATTTGCACTAGCGTGTTTGTGGTGAGTGCTGTGGCTACGTCGAATGACTTTTGAAAAATTGACGGCGTTTTAGAAATTATAGCAATATTATGTATATAAATGTAGCTTTAACGTTTGGTGGTTGTTCAGAAATTAGCGTAAAGGGGATAGCAGTTCTTGGTTTTCTATTGCGATTGTTAAGTGAAAAATCATAATCCGTAACATATATCGTTCCAAATATTTAAAATTAAATTTTTCTAAAATTCCTATTGTGTCACCTAAAGTTCAGAACTCATTTTTACCGTTAAAAAATGAAAGGGACTCACAAATTATATGCGTTCGTAAAATTCATAACACATGGAGGTCCATGCACGGCTGCTACATATTTGTCTAGTACGAATTAATGGGCATGGCTGCAATTCATGTTATTTACATTCAGGTACATTATTGAAGAATTCTCTCGCAACTGCGTCTAGGTTAGGATGAAGTTAAAAATGTGTGCATAATTACTAAAAATTTAATATCAGTGTACAGAGGAAAAGTTTCATTGAAAAAATAGATTTTGAAGCCTTGATCTCCGTCCAAAAAACACTTTCAAGTTTATGTGATGCGTCTGAGTGAGCTATTTCTGTTCGATGCAAGAGGAGGTTATGAGAGACGAGAACTTGTGCCTACATCATGCTATATACTGCTCTTTATAATGTTGTTTAATTATTGCTATTGTATTTTCATTGTTGGTTTTGTATTGAAAGTAAATTCTTCTTCTTTTTGTTGAAAGTAAATTATAATAACCTGCAAAGGTAAATGTGCTTGTGCTTGTGCGGTTATTTTCAGTGTATCTCATTATTGCATGAAATTCAACGAGTAGTATGCCAAGCCAGACAGCTTGAGGGAAGAGAATCGAGCAAAAATATATCCTGGACCGCACGAGGAAATTAAGATATTTTGTATAAATAGTTTCACACTCAAAGAAATGAAACTATAAAATGGCAAATGACCCAATTGCTCAGAAAAAACTGATTTACTAGGTAATTACTCATATGTAAGGTAAATAATAACGAAGGTTACTTTAAAGTGTCAGAAGTTATATCGAAAAATCAGAGTATATGATACATCAGTAAACTTTGTTGTGAAAATTTAAGAAAATTTAAAAACACTTTTGTTGGGAGAAAATATAAAAATTAATATCATCAATACGCAACGTCATTTTCTAAAAAGGCGTAACATCATTTTCGAATATTTTTGATACAAAATGAACTGCCTCGTGAGAAATGATTCCTTATGAACGGCAGTGTTCAATGCTGCTTGTCAGTCATAAGGAACTTCTTGTCATAACTATACTCCAAAGCAGACTCTCTGTCATAACTATACTCCAAAGGAGACTCTCTGTGATAACTATACCCCAAAGGAGACCGTCATGACCACGCTCCAAAGGAGACTCTCTGTCATGACAATACTCCAAAAAAGACTCTGTCATGACAATGCTCCAAAGGAGACTGTTTCATGACTGCTCCAAAGGAGGCTCTTTGTCATGACAATGCTCCAAAGGAAACTCTTTCTCATGACTGCTCCAAAGGAGACTCTTTGTCATGACAATGCTCCAAAGGAAACTCTTTCTCATGACTGCTCCAAAGGAGACTCTTTGTCATGACAATGCTCCAAAGGAGACTCTCTCATGACTGCTCCAAAGGAGACTCTTTGTCATGACTATGCTCCAAAGGAAACTCTTTCTCATGACTGCTCCAAAGGAGACTCTTTGTCATGACAATGCTCCAAAGGAGACTCTCTGTCACTCATGGCTGGACATCATCCTGTGGCGGGCAACGGGGCTTGTCGCTCGCCGCCGCATATCGATAAAACTGTCATGAAGATTACTGGCGTGGGTGAAGATTACTGGCGTGGGTGATGATTACTGGCGTGGGTGAAGGTTGCTGGCGTCGGTGATGGTATCATGATTGAGCCATCACAGCTAAAGCGGATCCTCGTAACGGCGTCCATAACGGTCAAAATTGTGGCGTCTCACAAGGCGAGCGCGGCCAGTCTTCCGACTCTCAAGCTTAAATCTATGATTTCTTCAGTTCATTGGCCAGAAGCCGACTTAACCTTTTCTACGGTGTGAAACAAAGTTTATGGGTCAAAGTATCATTTGTACGTAGATTACAGGGTACTATGACCCATTGTCGTCATTGACGTAACTATTAACGGGCTATTTCTTGCTCTTGAATGTTATCGTTATAATAAATATGATTAGTGTATTCCAACTGCAAAAACATATGATTTGGATGAGATTCCTATTTGTTTTCCTGTAAAAGAGTTTTTACTGGGGGGGGGGCTTCAGTCAATGAATGAAGTTCAGAAACTTTGAAATTCAAAGATATCGTAAATTTTAAAATAGAGAAATATCTTGAGAGAATAAAGTTCAGAGATGACCTAAAATTTAAAAATGCATCAATAAAAAAGACTTTGAAATCCTGAGATGTATTGAGATTTTAAAATTCATAGATATCATTAAATTTAAAAATTCTGAGATATCCAGACACTTTGAAATAAGGAGATATCCTGAAATTTCGAAATTCAGAGCCATCAATGGACTGTGGAATTTGGAAATATCCTAGGATTTTAATACCAAAAGTTGGAGTATTTTAGCGCCATTTGATGAGGGCAAATGAACGTTTATGTTTAATTAGTGTGAGTTAAAAAAATGCAGCCAACTCATGTTGCGACAGGTTGCAGCTATAAACGGACATTCTTATGAAAAAAAATGGATATATATTGAAAAACGTTTTTTACTCGAGTTTATTTGTGTCAATTTGAACATTGAACGATGTAAATTACGACCTCATATTTAAAGATTGTCACGCTCCACACATCATGCTCATAGGTAACATTTCTTCATTTATTTTCGTTTCTTTCTTTCCGACAAATGTTCTCAGTTTTTTCTTGGTTGCCTCAACACATTTTCAAGCTATCACAAAACTTTTGTGTATCATTTGTGCATTATGAGAGTTTGAAAAAAGTTTCTGCTTTGTGGATGTGTTCGTAACTGCTGCTTGTTTTCAGCCCTGCATTAACTTACTTTGCTTCTAAATGGAGCATTAGGGGCCGTCACGACACTCAGCTTCTGTGCCAACACTGTACTTCAACTCCTTTAACCCTTTCGGTACCACGATGCAAATATCAAAACCTTTTCAACATATTTAACATTAAATTTAAAAAAAAAGATGCTTTGTGATGTTTTACAGTCACTGCATTGTCCTGATCAAACTGTAGCTTGCACTGCCCTACCAGCGTTTGCACTGACACACGTGTTGCTCTGCATCTTAATAGGTGAAAAATGACTGCAGCTACCAGAGATGCCGTCGGGACCGAAAGGGTTAATTGAAGACTTTGTCTTCAAACTGGGAAGAAAAACAAAATATTTTCACTTACGTCATTGAATTTTGAATACCCGAACTTTCTCTTTTATATCAACCATTTTCCTGACTCAACCTTGACGATTTCCGAGGAAATGGTGTGTTTCTAAGCATGAGCACACTGATCAAATTTTCAGTAATTTTATTCGATGTGACTGACGACATTTCGCCGCGGCCAATTACGCAGTGAATAAATTTTAAAATCCTAAAACTTTGCTTCTAATTACTAAGAAACTTCATCGAAGCTATAGATTTCATAGATTACAGACAACATAACGAAGTGAATGACACTGATCAAATTAATTAATTTTCTGACAGTCGATTTTGTACAATTATTTTCATTTGGGAACAGCTGTTGTATTCAGTGGTTGTTATAATTATCCTTTATTATGTCTCCAACTAAGTTTCCGAAATTGATCTATAAAAACAAAACATAAATTTCCAACGGAAAACTTGGTTTTTGGTTCCATCTTGCGCCCCATATATTGTATTGTTTGCCATTGCTTGTCCAACAATGGAACCGTCCTGAGAGGTTATTTGCAATTTGCTGCTTTACGAGTTTCAATTGGGGCACAATTTTCAAACTGCATTACGAGCGCAGAATTGATTTGTTACCGGAACGATGACAAAAATGTGTTCAGCCCAATGGAGAATATTTTAATTAATGTTGATTGATATTTTTGGACACTTGGATTAATAAATTTTGCATTTTTTCGTTAAAGTTCTGATACTTTGTTGGAGACCTAATAATAGAGATATTTAGAAAATAATATCAGAATATTTAGAATAGGATGTTTTTGTTAGCCAATAGAACCGTCGTGTACGTATTTACAGCAGGTGCTTTAGATTTGGATCCCTGGAAAATTGTTCTCATCGAATATTTTTCAAGCTAAGAAAAAAATCCTAAATTATTATCTTCTTTTTTTGTCCTTGTGCTTGTTTTCAAACTTCTAATGAATATAACTAACAGCACGTGCAGAGTATGCAGCAACACCTGCATTGTTACTAGCTGCACGTGCAGAGTATGCAGCAACACCTGCATTGTTACTAGCTGCACGTGCAGAGTATGCAGCAACACCAGCATTGTTACTAGCTGCACTGACAGAGTAAGCAACATCGGCATTCGCGCTCTATGTACTAGAGTAAGACAAGACTGCGTTTGTATGTGCTGTGTGAAAACAGCTCAAGTGCATTGTTTGCAGTATAATAATTTAGCTATTCGTACTAAATCTGTCAGAAGTCGTATTTGATAACAGGAATTATGTAACTTAAATTTTGAAAATAAAACGTAAACAATACAATTAAGATATCAACTATTATGAGTCTTTATTAAAGAAGATTTGATTATTTAACATTTTTTGTTACTGCACCGAATCCTGTTAAAAATTTACTGTTCACCAGAATTTCCAAACAACATGAGTTTTGTGGTTCCACTAATGAAACGCAGTCATTCTAGAATTCTCGACGCTTTCATGTGAAAGAAGGCCTCGTATATCAAAATTAAGAAACTTACAAGCACAACATCCCGTCAAAACTGAGCTCAGCTTGTGTATGAAAATTACCCTTTTGTGTATAACAAAATATTAGCACCTCTTGTCATAAGGAAGAACAAAAGATCTTCTCTGGATGTACAAAGCGCATGAAAATTCTGGGACTGCAAGGCCAGTGAAGCTTGTACCAAATATTTGGGTCAATGATCGCTTTTTTCGAAGGTTTTAGGAACATTTGTAGCGTTGTGTGACGTCGTTCTCCTCCTCAAGCTTTTGAGTTACAAGTTTTCTTGCGCAGCCTTTAAGTGTGTCTGTGTTCCCTCTCCCCTCGACGACTTTACTGACCTTAAATACACCGCCTTATTGCGTTGCAGTGCTCTTTAACGTAATAAGCGCTATATCACTTAAACTTGAAACTGAACAGTTTTCCAGAACCTTGCGTGGCGTGTTTATATCAGTGTTTTTTATACCTTACGTTGATGAGTCTTGTGTCCCTGAAAACTGTTTTAGTGTGAACATTCTAAAGTTATTGAAGCAGTTCACCTGATAGCTCATTAGCTTTTGCAATGACTCTCTGCGCAAAAAACGCAAGCTGAAGTTAAAATTAAAATTTATTATTCACTCATGTATTCACAGGGAGGGAATCTCAAAATATTTTGTTGACGCTTCAGGAAAAGCTAAAATTCTGTCGTCTCAAATCATCAAAGGATGTTATTCAAAGCATCAAACAACAAGTTTTAGTGGCAAAGCTTTTATTTTAAATGTTTTAATTTTTATATGCCTGTGTATCATTTGCAGTGAAATAAAATATTGCAGAGAGTCCAAACCAACGAGCGTCGTGGGTAGTAAATTTTCCTTGTTATTTCATCTCTGTTGTTCTACTCTGGTAAATATTTAGAAAACTTGAGATAAAAATTCAAGACTGATACTGCTTTTAAATACGCTGGGAATTTTTTCTTGAACTGTATGTTTGTAACACAACTGAATGCTGTTTACGGCTTCACTTACAAACGGTTGCACACAGTTATGTATCAATAAAGAATAAGTTAACAATAATTTCTGCTCGATATCACAAACCTGATGGACAGGAATGTCAGAGTGCCAGTCAGGCGCAAGTAATCATGAGGACATGCGCAGGCAGCATCGTTTCTGAGCTGCTCAAGAGCGCCTTCAAACTTCAATCGGTTCCTTGAGGCCGATGAAGAATGGTCGAATGATCACAAAAGCTCTTCTGTGCAGCCCCAATTCTTGCCAGGTCGAATGTTTAGTCCTTATCGATCCTCATGGCAATGAATATTTGATCAGAATACTGCTTAATGACCCATAAGCTGTCAAACATTTGATATGAAAGCTGCTTAATGACTCCTAAACTGTCAGAAAAGTTTATATAAGAGGAGCATGAGATTGACCGACTCTAACAATATTTGCATTGTCATCAAGATGATCTGCCCATTGATACAAACTTGCCATACTCTGGCTTGTACATCAGCTTATATGCTACATCACCGCAGTCTCGTGCATACACTAACAGTCTGATCTAGACAGGGGCTTCGTCGGCTCATGCATTCAACAATAAATGAAAAAGGTTCTGAAAGATTTGGATGCACTTTGCAAGCAAAATTTTTCAATTGCTATCTTTTTATTCATTTTTCATCTTCAGTTCTTTGAACCACTCATATTGCTCGAAAGCTCGGCTTGTAAACTATTTTTAATACTGCTGACGTTTTGAACTGGCTTATGAATAATTACTTATTCATGGAATACAAAAGCTTTGATTTGAACCTTTTCAGTATCAGAAGGTGTGAACAATCCATTAAGAGATAGGAGGTTTTTATTTTTTATTTGTTTTTTGTTCCTTTTTTGTAGAACTCAGCGGAGACTGTTCATTTTCTCATATCCCAGAGTTTTAGAAGCGTCGTGTGAGAATTTTATCGTACTTTAAGCTTCATGTACGAACACCCTTCAAAAATGATCATTTATGGCTAACTAAAGATTCAAGTCAAAAGCCTGAATCTCGTTTTGTCCCTGAACAAGTAAACGGTCGCTGCGTGAAGGCGGTTCTGAATCTCCTTGTTTTGTGTCTTCTCCACGCCAGATGGAGTTCCGACTGAATAAGGAGTTGATGACAGATGAGGCAGTGCTGCGTAGGGCGGGTGCGCATCGAGGTTCATTAACTGGAAATGAGGCAATGTGTGGGTTAATATTGCACACGGGCATTGTGTCCGCAAAATGCATCATAGCTCTGTTTTGGAGTTGATTTCATAGGAGAATCAAATGTAGCCTATGTTTTTGTTCTGCTAGACGAGCAGTGAAGGATGCTGAAAAACTTGTTTGACTTTTATTTTCAATCTCCACTGAGTATGTTTTATGGCTGTCGTAAGTGCGTCCATTACAAAGGGACATGATCGGCCACGGGCTTGTTTGCTTTGAGCGTCAACATGAGGATGTGTTCTAACAATAAACGCTTACGTGCGAAGTGTAAATTTACCGTGCATGCCATTGAAAATGGTTGTGTGTAAAAGGCCAGGATCTGTTGTCATTGGGTTCAAAAGAAGGTTTCTTAGAGTAATTTTCATGAATTCAAGGGCACTAATTCTTTCACATTTTGTTCTTATTTCTCAAAGATATTGTGCTTGGTTTTTATACTTCATTTATAAATTACAGGGTAAAGGTTTATAATGAATTCAGTAGTATAGGATGACAAACAATTGAAATACGTTTGTGCATTTCTCATGAATGTAACTTTACCAGGAAAAATACCGTATGTGTTGAATATCAACAAAAAGAGTTCAATATATTTTTTTTACATTTTTCTTGTTCTTTACTCTGTGCACTTTGATAAATTTCATGCGTAAGCAAAAAACTTTTGCGATTTTAAAACACGCGTGCGAGCAAAGTGTTTTCAGTGCGGGGGAGAGGTACGTGACTGATGTATGATAAGTACTTTGTGGCAAAGGCGTTGGTGTTTTATTGAAATTGGAAGCGATGTAGAGTTCTCGGGACTTAAATAACCTGCAGAAGGCTTAAGTAAAGTGGCGACTGGTGTTGAATGTCATCTCGTTAAAAAATCAATGATTGATTGCTCATTAATGATTGCGACTTGGCTACTGGAACGTGTAGACATCTGCATCCACGGTGTGCGTGCTTTATTGGCAAGATTTCTTATAAAAGCTGAGCAGAAATGTTTTTCATAGCTTTCTTCGTATAATGTTTTTCCTTTAAATCGGATTCTTTTTGAGCGAGGCTGTGCACATAATTTCGAGGCATTCAATTTAAATTGTTGAAATTCATTCCCCCCAATCAATTTTTGTGGAATATATTTTCAATGTATCGTACTCGTAATATGTTCATAATTTTAGTAAGGTTAAAACCCGTTCGTTGCTCATTCATGCACAAATTGGTGTTATGTGCCTAAAATATTTGGCTACAAAATGAGGGAGTTTCGTAATCACTTTCCCTCCTCAGAACTATACATTTGAAAAATAGGAAAAAGTATGCTCTGTGTTTTATGACGAACACTTTGCATAATGCAGGGAGTTAGAAAGTCATCAGAGGGAATACTGCATGAGTCTCGTACTTCTGAACGATATGATTATATTTTTATGAATGTAAAATTACATCACTGTTGGCAAAAAATAGCAGCTGAACGTGAATTTCTACTTTTAAGCATTATGATTCGGTTTACGAACGTTGTTACGAGAACTTCGAAAAGCGACTAAGATTTGTAACTGCTCCTATTAAGTATAAGGATTGAATCTCTGTAGCTGTTACCTGTTTAAATTTCAGAGATAAGAACACTGCCAGTCATGTTTATTGAGCGTAATGAATATCTTTGTGATTTTGTGTAATTTGTGTGATGCTTTGCCGAAGGTGATGATACTTAATTAGACCTTTCATGCTATTTTACTGCAGTGGAACGACGAAAATCTGAGCCTGGTTTATCATCATATATTGTGTAGGATTTGAGCTGTGCTAATTGTGTATGATATTAGCAGTTCAGATCATATAAAATATTAGCGGAGCTAAACTGTGAGTAACGTTAGCAGTGTGAAATGTGTGTAATATGAGCTGAACTAATCATGTTGGGATGTTAGATGCTCAAGCACAAGCTCCTGTTCCGGATGAAGAATGTTTGTTCAACACTGATTGACATTCACTATGCGAAAAATGATATTCACTACTCCAGATGAGCTACTACAACTCGTACTTGTAACCAGAAAATAAGATGTGTCAGTCCTGATTCGTCTTCCCATACTAACATCGCGCTGTTCGTCGGATATTCTCTTTGAAAAAAGCTTTGCTAAATTGACACGCAGCGGATGCGCAGGCACTGCTTACAGTAAAGGAGAAATTTTGAGTCGTTTCTGTTGTGTTGAAGATCAAATGAACAGCCCCACCGCACCCCGGCGGCCCTGATGTCGAGCACGCTGCCTCGGAGTCGCAGTCTCAGTTCTGGAGCTGCCTCCGTTTCCTCCCCCAGCCTCGTTGGTACCCTCCGAGTAAGTGATTGATTGTGCCATTCGTTGCATTAATGTTATGTATCTGAATTTAATGTTTGAATAGATTGTTGTATTGTTTGCATTAAGGTTAAGTATCTGAATGTAATGTTTGAATAGATTGTTGTATTGTTTGCATTATGGTTAAGTATCTGAATGTAATGTTTGAATCAATTGTTGTATTGTTTACATCAAGGTTAAGTATCTGAATTTAATGTTTGAATATATTGTTTGCATCAAGGTTAAATATCTGAATGTAATGTTTTAATAACCTGTGCCATTCGTTGCATCATGATTAAGTATTTGAATTTAATACTTGAATAAATTGTTGTATTGTTTGCATTAAGGTTAAGTATCTGAATGTAATACTTGAATATATTGTTGTATTCTTTGCGTTGAGGTTACGTATCTGGATGTATTACTTGAATAGATTGTTACATTCTTTGCATTAAGGTTGAGTATCTAGATGTAATGCTTGAATAGATTCTTGTATTGTTTCCATTACTCCATTAATGTTTACTGGCGAGTCAACCTGCCACATCAAAAAACTTATAGAATTTCAATACTGAGAAGGTTATTATTAGCAATAGAATATAACCACAACGAGGCAAGTCCTAAACCGATTCTGAAGAAGTTACAGCGTCCTACTCTGCTGTTTTCGATATTGTATTGACAGTATATAACATTTTTGTTGTGGCAAGTTGACTTATCAGTTGGCGTTAATGGGTTAATTTTAGCTATCTGAATTGTGATAGTTGCATAGTTTGTCTTCTTCTTTGCATTATTTTACTCAACTGAATTCTAATACTTACAAATATTCTTGGCTACGACAAAACGCAATGAAGTAAATCCTCGAGGTCGTTTCTTAATATCCGGTGCTCCTTTGATTACATACTTTCTTAAAAGCACCGAATTATTCGATGCTGATGTTTCTCTATCACTCTTGCATTCCTAATGTTCGAGGAAAATGAATGTGTGGACGTGCTTCTGACTTGGAATGTTTGTAATAATCAAAAGAGACTCAAGCAAATTATTGAAAATTGACCATGCTTTTCGAATCCTTTTCTCTATATAAAACTAACGACAATTTAAATGTGAACCGTATACTGAGTGCTAATAAAATAACTAAAGAAGATACTAAAATAATGCTTAGCACGAACTCACTAAAGACGTACATTTTTTATTAATAATGTAAAGTTTTAGTGTAATACTGTCCTGAAAATTCAGCATCGCACGTTCTTACATCGCTCTGTGGGTACCAATGACGTCCAGGCTAAACAAACTGTACGATGTCAGTCAGTTAAAAGTCAATGCCTGTTTTCAAACTAAATACGACATCAGTGGTGTAAAGTCCGCTAAATTTCGTCAATGCTGATTCAACAATTAGTAATGGATCGCAGGAAAGTGTTCCTTTGATCAACTGCTGTATTAAAGAAAATATGTTTAAAATTGTCCTTCTTAATATTCAAGGTCATTGTTGCCCGCTTTCAACTCCAGAAAATGTACAGCCGTAATGAACGTTCGATTGATATGCCTCGTAAGTGTGGCAGTTTTATAACTATATTTGATATACATGTACATATAGCCATCAGTACACGAATATATCTTACTGTTTGAAAATAGTATCGCATTTTATCCAGCAATTGCTGATAGGACAACCTGATTTACGTATTTATATGTATATACTTCTAATTAATATTTATATAACCTAGCTCTAGTAAAAATCGCAAACTGGAAAATGTACTGTGTGCCTGTAATTATGATTGCAAAGATTTTTATTACAAATTCAGCATCATAACTAATTTACGACGAGATTACGGCGTGTTCTAATGAAGTGCAAAATGTCAGCCACATAAATGCTGAAAACCTCCTTTAGACTCTAATATAAAGAAAGTGTCAGAAACTGACTGTGGGTATAAGTATTATGAAGTCATGGCTTTCACAAAAATCATAGTTTCGTCCTTGTGTTTGATGGTGGCTATCATTCAGACTCCTTGATTACGAGCACGCCAGTTCATAACTCACGTCTCAAGGGGCAATATAGAGCAGTCCTGGTATTTG
>VCRD01004622.1:0-12054 GCA_006783055.1 Trinorchestia longiramus
TGGTTCGTTGACATGCTGCTGCAAGGAATTGGTATTCATCAAATCAATAAGTTTTGAGCCTGGTGCTTGACTTTGGCGAGTAGTCCAGTTTATGTGGGGCAAGTTGAAATCTCCCATGATTAGTGTTTCGTGAGGAGTACTATGTAATAATGATTAAATTAAATCGATCATCAGCAAATCATACTAAACAGTCAACTAGTAATTAGAAATTACAATTTCAATTTAATAACAACTCCAACTTCATGGTTTAAGTTTTCGCTTTCATAATTTTTCTTTTTCGGTCTTTCTCGGATGTTAAAAATCCGATTCAGTTAAATGCAATGGTGTTAATTCTAAGCTGTGCCTAAAGAAAATATTTCGCTTATCACCTAAAATGCGTAGAATACCTACCACATCAGAAGTTACATGTATCACCAATAACTACCTGTTCAGTCATCATTGAAAAAGTGAAGTTTCATTTACTTCACCATGTAAATTTAACGTTCATTGCGTGGTGTGAACGTTTACGTATACCTGTAGGTACCGCTGTTATATCATCAACTATGCATATAATACCTACCACTTAATGATTTTATGATAGGGCATCTTTAAAAACCAATGCTATTACATTTCTTATGTACCCACTTTATTGGAAATATACGTTCTTGTTTTGTTTTGTTTTTGTTTCAAGCGTCGTTCATAGACGGAAAATTATTCCAATATATTCAAATACACAATATAGTTTTAAATACACGTTTATAATTGTATTTGAAAATACATTTAAAAACACAAATGTATTTAAACACGTATTTAAATAGAATGTTGTAATGATAGTAATGCTACATACGTACAGTAGGTTTCCATTATTTTATTCGGGCGATGTATCAAATGTATGTACCGTACGGTGTATCGAGGCGTGAGTACCGCACGGTGTATTCGCCTCGCCGTCTGGCTAGCTGCGTAAACAAAGTTCTGCTACGTAGCACAACAACGCCTTGTAACTTCTGAACCCTGGGAAAGGCACTTTCTCACAGCTATAAGTGTAATAAACAAGAAAAAAGAATGCAAGAATGCTCATATAAAAGACAGCCACACGAAGAAGCTGGGAATTTGCGAACTAAACCTCAACAGCGATGTAGGTTATTGAAGCTAGAGCGATATCTAGGGTCTAGGAGCATAGGCGGAGCAGGTGTAAAAGGGATTAAGGGGAATTAGATGAAAATTATAACGCCGATAAACGGCAGGAGAACTCACATGTGTTTAAGCGTGTGTGGATAAGGGTTTAAGTAGGATAAGGGTTAATATGATTGCAGGGGAATTAAATTAATTACCACACCGAAGAGTGGTAGTAGATCTTGCACGTGCACTGACTCGTGTAAGCTAAGGGAATATTTAACTGTATTACATCAAATAATGGGAAAGGAATAGTGGTATTGTTAAGGTGTCATTGTGCGTGTTTATTTGTTATGTTCTCGTCACCAGTGTTGTCATCAGTGTAATGGCAAATACTAAGGTTAATACTATGTCAAAATAGATGAATTCTAAAGATGGGAATAAATCTCGTAAATTGATGCGAACGCCTATTGATTTAACTGAATTGTTCCGTGTGCATACTTGACTAGTCAGCTTTTAACCATGCAATTGATCTGTTAATAGTGCACTGCTCAATAGAACATCATGTTGTGGTTCATCTGCCAAATGTGGTAGATGGCTCACATTTCCCATCCCGTGATTATTAAAATAACATGTATTAAATTTGCTGTGTGTATTATTTATCCCCTCCCTATTGCCATTGAAAAAAAATCGGGAACCCTTTTAAGATTTCATGTATTCAGAGGATTAGAGTCCCTCCAAGGGCAATCATGTGTATTGTCTTGCATTTAATCAATTGTGTCATTTACACGTATTAATTGGAAGCATAGCATGCAGAAAAACCAAGCATTGAAACCAAGATCACGTAAATTATGAGAGAGAAAATAACTCATCACCAAGCAATCAATGTTCCATTAAAAATAGGTAAAAGCATTGCCATTTAGATATTCAATATTTAATCAATATAATAATAAAAAGTAGACTTGCATCAATCATTTATACGTATCGCCACAATGTACTTAAATACTGCCTAACGCTTGCTCCATACATTTACGACGTTGAGTTCAATCACAAAAATACACTTTTGATTTCACCATTCAAACTTCGTCATTACTGAGTAGAGTAAAAATTATAAGCGTTTGAGACGTAAGTCCTAGCATGAAAATCAAACAAAAACTTGAACTAATAATTTAATGAGAAATATTAATGAATGTGTGAAAACATCCGTGCGGAGGAATAAATGTCGTAGAAAGTGATCGATAAATACACTGATATTTCTAACTCAAACATTCACAACAAATGAGATGGCACCGCCAGCAGTTTTGCAACCACTGTGAGGTTCCTGTCAATTCTCCAACATAACCATAAGAAATACAAGTATTTTAGATTCTTAACGCAATAAATAATTGCACTGTACGTGCTAATGATTGACTGTTCACCAGGCTTGTTGACAAATGAGTCCCATCACTGTAGCAAATCAAATAATCGGGAAAGCAAAAACCCGTAAGGTCGTATATTTATTCATAAAGATAATTCGTTCATACTTTTAATGATCGGTAATTTGTGAGTCTCAAGTCATATTTGTCAATGGAAGTTTTTATTCGCAGTTCTTCCACCAACGTGACATTTTTTTAGGTTGATAATTGATTTAATTTGGGTATAGGTAATGTATAAAATTTACCTGAATTAGAATAAGAAGTTGTAACTTCTGGCATCATTAACTGGTTCGAAGTACAAACTAAAGTGCTACCTAATAATTTACACAACACGACAGTATTTCTTACCGAGTAATTTACGTTTATTTTAAGGTCGAAATTTGAAGTCACGAAAAAGTGAAGAGGGAGCAAGAAATAAAGGATGAAAACGATATATGGTATGAAATACTACCGTACAACTCTCATGAATTATTAGTGCACTTGCGAATATCTCATCAAATAAAGCGAATGGGCGATCAAACTAGTGCTTGATGAACGAAAATAAGTTGGTCTGTTTTGATGTATTTACTCACATAATTTACGTCCTCACTACGCACAATGTACGCAGGTATTTTGTCCCTAGATGAGATGGATAACATCTTATGGGACGAGATCGACCTAAGAAAAGGCTTTTCTGTTTTCTAGTTATCGAAGCACAACTTTCGAATACCGGCCAAAGCGTCAGACCTACAAACTTGTGCAACCTCGCAATCATTGTGCCGCTTTCACGAGGGATCCAGCTAGGTAGTCCCTGCCTCAGTCAACGTACTGGCCTCATGTACCCCTCACGAGGGCTGTCCATATTTCTTACTGTACCTTTGTCCTACACAACTCAGTATTTAACTCCATTGCTAACACCAAAGAAAATAAATAACTGAGATAGCGTTTGAAAGAAGTGCTCAGTAGCATCTTTTCTGAAGTGTAATGGTGTTTTTTCCTTTCATGATATTCAAGACTCAATTTAGACACGCATGTTGAGGGCTTCGTACTTCAAGAGGAGTGATTAAGAACCTTTCCAATATAGTGAAGGATGATAAATTAGATAAATCAGTACAGAAAAGCAGCATCAGCCTAGGAAAAGGCAAGCATTCAAATAGAAATTAGAGTACAAATACGCGCCCTTTTGAGAGGTTCTCAATACTATTGGGTTAACGTTTTGCACTGCAATAATTAAAAAGTTAAATATAAAACTGTCATAAATATTAATAAAGTAGAAATAGATTGACGTGCAAACGTCATAAGGCACCTGAACACTTATGCTAAAGCTACTAAGAGTTGGCTGTGGCGTAATTGAATAAGATTAGTGGAAGCAACATTAAGGTCGATCGCGCTCTCAACCTTCTATTGAATTTCATATCAATTTAATCAAGCATCGAGTACTATGGGATTCTTATTAAATTAACAATATCTTCCGTTGTTTGCTGCCAAATTTTCTCCTGGATAAGGAACATATTTGCCATTTTATGGGAAGTATTTCTGTCCACAGTCGGCGGCAGCTATTTGGTGCGAGTCTTTCGCTAGGCCTTGCCATGTAGTAGGATGTTTAATTTAGTGAAAGACAATTCCTACAGTTCTTTCCAGGTCTTGTCTTACTACATGTCATGTAGTAGGATGGTAAGTTTAGTCAAAGACAATTCCTAGTTTTTCAAACGTTCTTCAAACGGGTATGATCTTTGATCGTTAACCTCACGAACATAACAGACCGGTCATATTCACATAACTTTCTTCTGTCAGTTAATGGATAACTGGTTCAACGCTTCAATACCGGGAGGCTGAGCGAATAGCATGTAACGTCTGAAAGGAAGACGAAAATATTTATGAAATTTAATTTCTAGTTCCTTTCAATTAAATAGTGATGAATATTGGAGGAAAAAATCGACCTGATGCTGTGAACACACACTATGAATCGACAGCGTATTGTTAGTATTTGAATGCTTTTATGTTTTCCGTATTAATAAACTATTTTTTCGAGACTTCAATCAGGGAGTATCATCGAATAAGATAGTGTATAGTTCTGAATGTATAAAGAAATATTTCACAAAACAGTATTGTTATCATAGCTTAGAGCAAGACTAAAGACCTAACAAAATAGTATTGTTATCATAGCGTAGAGCATGAATAAAGGCCTAAAAAATAGTATTGTTATCATAGCGTAGAGCAAGACTAAAGACCTTATAAAATAGTATTGTTTTCATAGCGTAGAGCATGAATAAAGACCTAACAAAATACTATTGTTATCATAGCGTAGAGCAAGACTAAAGACCTAACAAAATAGTATTGTTATCATAGCGTAGAGCATGAATAAAGACCTAATAAATAGTACTGTTTTCACTGCATAGAGCAAAACTAAGGACCTAATAAAATAGTATTGTTTTCACAGCGTATAGGCCCGTCAGTCATGACGACTTCATGAAGCGAGTTTTCCGTGTGTGGCCGTTAACAGTAATTTTTAAAATAAGCTTACAAATATCTAATGATGGATCAAGTATTGCCATACAAGTATTACACCGAAGTATTTCGATTCATTATAATGTTAAATAAGATAGTATTTTTACTCTCGAAATTAAATTTTCACCACACATATACTGCCAATACAAAAGCGTAGGGAATTTTAAGTACTTTTTATACGCATGTCTAACGATTTATGTTCCTAATAAATTGTCCAGGCGTAAACCTCCATAAGTAGATTTAAAATGAGAAATCACAACTAATTAAATTTGTGCTATATATCTTACAATTCTTAAATAAATTAAATTTTTGATCATGTAAAACAAAAAATAAAATAAAATCATCATTTCTATAACAATATGAGATTGGCACTAGCAATAAAGCAGTATTTCAAATAGAAAAGAATGCTCACAAAATGCTTCAGCAGTCGTTTAAACATCATTCAGAAAAGTTGATTTACTTTAGCACAGACTAAGCCAGTGACTATAAAATGACTTCCGAGTAGAAAACTACAATTCTGGTCAGAATGTTGCAAGAGAGGGCGAAAAAGAATTGGTTTCTGAAATTAACCACAAGAGTGTCTAGAAGACTCAAGTTTCCAAATGTTCGCTCGGTTTTGAGAAGAATTTGCAACAAACTCGCATGTCTCCACCCAATCTGGAAAAAAATAATGGTGTAATAGCGGTAATTACTTCCTATTTTATTTTTTAGCCATATAGTACAAAACATGCATGAAATATATACGCAATATATTCTCTAGATTTCCTCAGAGTACCAAAACAAGCACTTTGAGATATTGTAGGCTTCAATATCTCCAAGAGTTATGACCACTCGTAGCATTTTTCGTATTGTACAGGATGCAGCAACATAACTACCTTTTTTTAAAGGAACTTCCTTTGAAAAAAATGAAGTTCTGTTGCCGCGCCCTGTGTATGGAGTTACACACAATTAATCAGTGTAAAAATTTTACGTCTAATAATAATTTTTGAGTAGCTTCACAAAATAATTAAAACTTACATATGAAATCATGACAATCAACTTCAAACAAGGCAATAATGATTCTAGTATAAAAAATTAAACCTCATTGTTTATTGTACATGATGCTGAGAAGAATAATTTCAGCACATCTTCACACTGATTCCTCATTTCTTGTTCCTTTCTTATAAGCATGACTCATATATCATCTTCAAACTAAATCTAGATAATTTTAGGAAATTAACAGTTACCTACGAGTGCTTGCGAGCTGAGAAGTTAATGAATATAATTTACAAAATTTTGTTAACGTGGAGACTCTCTCGACCAATGAAAAAAATTATAAAACCTTCAAGTGATCTGACATGTGAAGTAAGGGGCGCCAAGACTCAAGTAAAGGAAGTCCAGGACGTAAAGATTCAAGTAACTAGAATCAGGAAGGACGTCAATACTCAAGTAACTGAAGTCAGGGAGGTAAAGATTCAAGTAACTGAAGTTAGCGAGGTAGAGAAGAACAACAAATTCTTATGGTGAAGATTGCAAGATTATACATGAGACAATCTCATTCATTTCACGATCAGCCTGACGACCTGATTAAGTCTTTTTTGTCTTTTTAGTCAAAGCAACACATACCCACACAACTGAGCATATAAGTGTAACAAATTACAGTATTACCAATGTTTAAAGCTAAGTTTTACATCTTTCACACAGTTCTCCAGAAAGTAATTACGAATGATGCCCTTTCTTGCATACATTACAGTAATGATAGGAAGTAAAATAGAATAAAGGGTGTTTCAAAATTAAGACAACCAGTTTTACCTATTAAATAAATCATTTAAAATCAATGTTCGGTTATTTAAATTTTATATTATTTTGAAGGTAGTAAGATAATCTTTCTATTTCAAGTGTCTAAGTTCTAAATTCATACTATATATAATGGTTGTGGATCGAAATATCGTTATCAAGCTCCACAAAGAAGGCGAGAGTAAAGTATCAATTGCAAAAAAGTTAAAAATGAACCGTTCAACTGTTTGGAAAACTTAAAAATTGCACCGAGACTGGTACTACCTCTGATAAACCAAGACGAGGCCGGAAACGAAGTGTTCGGACCAATAAACTTTTCAAAAACACACGGGAGAAGTTGCGTCGAAACCCACGTCGATCCCATCGAGAACTGGCTGCAGAAGCCGGTGTTAGCCAAACTTCAATGTATCTAGTGTTAAAGGAGGATTTGGAAAAGAAACCTTACAAAATCATGAAGCGTCATGAGCTTACTGAACATCATGAGAGAATGAGGGCTGAAAGAAGTCGTCACATCCTTAATGAGATAGCTCAAGGCGCGCTCCCAAACTTGGTGTTGACAGATGAGAAAAAATTGACATTCAGCAAGTTGTGAACCATCAGAAAGTCCGAGTTTAAAGTTCCTCAAGTTCAGTCGAGGGTAGGATTGTTGCGAGACGTCAAAATGCACAGTCTCTCATGGTTTGGGCAGCTGTGACAGCCACAGGAAGATCTCCGCTGGTTTTTGTGCCTTATGAGGTCAAACTGAACTCAGAACGGTACATCTCTCTTATTTTGAAATCAAAGTTGCTACCATGGGCTACAGAATATTTTCAGGGTTCACCATGAAGTCTACAGCAGAATTCAGCACCATCACATGACTCGAACGTAACCCAAACCTGGATTCAGAGGAAGATTCCATCTTTCATAAGCAAAGATGTAGTATGGCCAGCAAGGAGCCTCGACCTCAATCCCTTAGACTTTTCCATCTGGTTCATTTTGGAGACAGGGGTCTCAGCTACCCCTCAAACTTCTTTCCAGTCCCTCAAAGAAAAACTGCGAAGGGAATGTGAAATACTTCCACAAGAACAGGTACGTGCCGCTTGCGATGTTTTGGAAATAGACTTAAAGCTGTATTTCGTAATAAAGATGGTTACATCGAATAAATGCAACACTGTATCGTTGGCTCATTATTCACCTTTGAGTTTCAACTCTTAAAATCAAAATCACGCATTTAAATTTTCATAAACCTACCAAAAAGTTCGTTGCCTTGATTCTGAAACACCCTGTAGAATGTTACAACAGAAACGTGCTGTTTGGTCCATTCTTGGGCTGCTACCAAGTCCCATGTCGTCTAGCGTAAAGGCATCAATCACGCACATGCCCCTGAACGTACATAAATATTTCAATCTCGTTCGTACACCTTAATAACAAGCACTTCAGTCACGCAAACATACTACAAACATGCATTCACTACTCACTATTGTGACGAAGACTTTTATCACATACTGTCTCATTGCACGGAGCGTTGAAACTATAAATTATTTTCTCAAAATATTCTTAGATAAAGTATATTTTCTATTAAAAAAATTACAACGGCACTCTCACGACAAGATGAGAAAATTGTTACTTTCTAAAAAACGGGAAGGTATAAATATAATTCTAGCACAACGTGCTTGTTCTCGAATAATTGTACTCGAAGTAGACCACTCACAACACAGGAATTTGATTTGAGCTCTCAGTACCTGGAGGGCAGAGAAGAGGAGGGGGGTAGTGAGGCCTAGCCCCTACGGTAGGAGCGGACGGAGTAGAAGCAAGCCAGGAAATACAGCGCCGTGTTCACCAGACCCACAGCCTGCCATCATCGGAGTAAATTAAAGGCAATTATTTTCTCAACGCTGGCCCTCAGATCTAAGTCTAAGTCTGAGAATGATGGAACGTAAAAAAAATCTGCCAACACACAATAGCGATGGTGATTATTGGCGAACACTAATTAGAGTACGCAAAATATCTGCTAACACTAATTGGCGATAGCTCAGTTATATATGTAACTGAGATTATAGGTCTTAGATTCAAGACAATTATTTAAAGCAACGATATAGTTTGAGCCTCTGACGCGATAACAAACTTGTACTACTACAACTACTAGATCAGGAGTTCCCACCCTGTCTCTGACCTTGTACCTCTTCAGTATTTCTACAGATGAGCATGTACCCCTGAATTTTTATGACAGAAAGATAAAAAATAAAATAATAAAATTCCACTGAATTTTTAATAGAATTTTTAGGTTTTAGGAACTATAAACTAACATTAAATGTACCCCTTTAGATAAGCAAATGCACCCCTAAAGGTACATGTACCCCAGGTCGGGAACACCAATACTAGATCAACTGGCATATTAAGGCTTATGAAGAAACATGTCATTTGTAACCACCTGTTATGGAATACTTTAATGTTGATATAATTTAAAATGAAATGACGGTTAGGCAAACAATTTAAGAAATTATTTTAGTGGTTTTTACTGTTTTTAACTTTATTCACAGTCGAAAATTATGTACAACTCTCTCAGTGACACAGCTATGTCTGAGAATATAATTTCTAGAACTATAACATCCACTTCACTTCACAACAGATACGAGGCAAACTCTTGCAGAAGAATAAGACAGTAGGAACCTCAGGAACAAGGAGAATAGAATAGAATAAGGCAATAGGCCTAAATTCTTAGCTTGATACCCGAGTCCAATGCCGTGATTCCCAAGTCCCATGCCGTGACAGTGACAATGCTCTTCACATGTCGACGTTACTTTAGAAATGTCAATTTTTGCAAGCAAGACAAGCTTCTTTATACTACATACAGTATTATTAAAAACACACAATGCAAATAATTATTTCAAACAATGCAAACGACTTCTAAATATCAGCAGGAGTAAAAGAGAATTCACAGGATACTGAAATGTTGTGAAAAGTGTTGAAACACAATAGCATGCTTAATTATGGATTAATAATGGTGTGTTTCTACATACACGTAGGGAACACAACTGTTTCCTCTGAAAATAGTAAACAATAAACAAGTGTTTCCATTGATTATTTTGGAATCTTTGCTAGAAGTTCTGTGAGATGAACTAGCAATTAAACTTGATTAATATTAGTACTTACTTTCCCCTGATGATGAAAATAGGCTGAATGCAGTCGGATTGAATGTTCACTAAAAAATTCCTCCTCATTTATTACAACTATAATGGAAATATTTAACTATCAACTGTGAAGTAGAGTAGTTATGCTAGTCCAAATCTCCCATACGCTTATTTTAACATATCTGCTCAGATTATAACCCAAACCAGTTAAGTGTGATTACATAAAACAATACTAAACACTTATTTCGCCAACTATACCAATAACCAATACGTTTTAAGAAACTAAAATGCATCCATCTCATACCTATGGTAAGCTATCTCACATGGTTTGGAAGCAATTTTTATGCAAGCATACACTAAAGTACAATAACTTCAATTTACACTTTTGTGAGAAAATTACAAGATTTTATAACATAAAATGCGTGAACGTTTTTGAAAGATAAACGTTAAAAAACCTAAATTAAACTAAAGAATAGGGAAAGAAAAACCGAAGGTCAGCAAGCAAGTACAGGTGATGAGAACAAGCAGTTAAGCACACAGATTCCGAAAAAGGCAAATTGACACATAAAGATCGTCTTCGTAAGAAATCTTCATAAATATTTCATTTTAATCCTTTAACACACTCCCCGTCAATTGAAATCTAGTGAGAAATTCCATGTTACTTAAGATTTCCCGCCTCTTGCATCAGGTTGCAGCCAGCTACGAACACGAGGAGGTACTGCACGTGCCGTCTTGTGATATGGTTTCATATACCACAGTAAAATTTCTTGTATCCATTTAATATAATACGCAAATAACTAATGTCAATATTGGTAAATTGTAGGAATTTCATACATAATATTGTTAATGCTCTAATGTACCAGTAATCACGAGTAGCATTTCATTCTTAGAACACTCACTCTGGAGCTTGAATACATAAACTTTATTGTGTATGTGTATGAATTAAAAATTTTGTTTCTTTCCAATATACAGAGCTCACACCAGAACTAATTACTAGAGCTCTAAAGTTCACGAAGCTAATAGACTTCCTTCCCTTAAGAAATTAATCCACATTTCTTTTTTTTTATTTTGATGAGGACTCGCCTCACAAAATGATATTCTGCAGAATTCTCTCTCACAGATCAAGTGGATTACCTCCTCTCAATGCCCAACTCTTCCTCTCGGCTCAATCAAGTTACCTCGCCCATAAATACTCCTAGGACCATTTATCATGTGACCTAATCTTTCCATTTTCTGAGCCAAAACGTTTTTTCTTAGTCTCTTGGTTGAATCAAGCAGACTCACCCCACAGAACGCTCTGAGTCCGAACCCTCTTTCAGGAATCGAGTAGCCTGCATTTCTCTCCGTCAACTTGATGAGCTTGTAAGTGCTCGAGTACAGTAAAAGGTACATCAAAGTGCCGTTCATCAGGCTCACCTACAACACAAAAAAACAAATCCCGCATTAGTTGTGTATTTTATGTCTCTCTTAACTAACTTGGAAGTCGCAGTTCATGAATGGTTGAGGGGTCTGCATAGCTGTCCGTAAGGTTAAAGAAAATGAGAGGAAAAGCTTGAAATTAGCTCTTGATAAAAGAAGACGACAATGTGAATGAAACACAATCACAATATTTATAAAAAGCGGAGATATAAGAACCAAAGCTAAAAAAATCACCAAACAGTTGAGTGTACACCCATAAAGAAGAAAATCAGATAGATGCACGTGAGGTACAAAACAGAAAACAGATGACGCGAAATCAAGAATCTGTCAGAAAAAGAAAAGAATAAACTTTATTTCCAATCAATTACGCAGTACAGATACATTGGATTTTCAAATTCCTAATGTTATATTAAGTGTAAACTGACTAGAAAATTAACGTGAGTTTAAAAACTTCTACTCCATAGATTTTTTTGCGAACAGAATCAGTGAAACAAACCTTACAGAAAGGGATGTTATTTTCCAGGTGTATTGTTGTTTAGAGCTTTGTACGAAAGCCTGCATGGATAAATCGTCATTGATTGCTGTCACATGAAACCAATAAAGTGCTATGCTTCATTCATAATCTATCATCACTGCAAGTAATTCATGGTTGAAAGTATTTATCTTCTTTCAGTTTTCAGAGATTAGGTCGTGCTCACTGCATACCTAATCTATGAAAAGTTCAAAAAATGTCGTATATGAGCTGTACTAGTTCA
>VCRD01004622.1:13722-30396 GCA_006783055.1 Trinorchestia longiramus
CCAGCTACGCTCGCACAGCTTCCTGTACTTCCAGCTACGCTCGCACAGCTTCCTGCACTTCCAGCTACGCTCGCACAGCTTCCTGCACTTCCAGCTACGCTCGCACAGCTTCCTGCACTTCGAGCTACGCTCACAGCTTCCTGCATTTCTCTATCTTTAAAACGTTGACAACCTCTTAGAGCATCCATGAGCGAAGTAAAATTGAAGCGTTAATAGCAGACGTTGATACAAATTAGTTAATGACATCAACCTCTGACCTACCTAATAGTCATTCAACTGCACAACTTTGACGATGGGCTTACAAGTTATAAATGTGGTATAATTGAGTTCTAAATTCAACCATGTGATCACATTAGTACAGGGTGTGGCAACATAACTTCCTTTTTTCAAACCGCTTGGCTTCGAAAAAAAGGAAATTATATAGCGACACCCTGCACTTACAAAAAGCACGTATTGAAAGGATGAACTTTGACTGACCCAAAGGTATTTTGTAGTAAGAAAACGGATAAGTTTTGAAACACACTCGTACATAAAATTATAGACTTGACTAAACATCCACGCACTTTGTTATCTACACTTATCGTAGTAACTAATAACACGTATGTACTTGAAAAGATCATGAGTTTTCTCTAAACAGAATTATTTTCATCAACCTATAGTTCTTTTAAATTTTATTTAAAATTTAAATGTATAAAAACCTACAAGGCCAAGGATCTTCCTTTATAAGCGAAATAGCACGTATTTTGACTGATAAATATTTTCCAAAGCAGATATCAGTGTTCATAAATTATACAACTATGCGTACACATTTAATTATCTCAATACTGCTATACGTAGCTTTCACTCGTTTTTTAATCGATTTCGCACATTCACATTGAAACTGTTATCTTCGTGAATGTCGAACATAGCCTAACATCGTCATTCGTCTGGCATGCAGATATATCAAATTACATTACAACTAACTGTCTACACCAGTCGGAGATACTTACACCATACTAGGGCTTTTTCATGTTCAAATGACTGGACAATAGAGATCTGGTGCATCTGACCTCTAAGATCTACGCAACTCGAATCTATGTATGACTGTATTGTGACAGTAGTGTACGTACAGAGGATCATGAATGGGCGACGAACTAGAGTAGTTATAAGAATTGGTTGCATAAAATAATTCATTCTTGTTCAACGTAAAAGGCATTATTAGGCCTCAATTTAGCTACTAGTTTACAGATTGACTAAAGTAACTCAAAGCATTCTTAGAAGTAATTCGGGATGAGTGTCATTCGGTGTTCCCAAATGTTCACTTATTAAGACTAACTTTAACATGTAATGTTCAGTGTTCAACTATTTCTAAACATTGGCTCAAGTTTATTGAAAACAGTAGTCGCGATGGTTTTGTAAACGGCAAATAAACTAAATATTCAAAGATTGCATTTATCTTCCACTTATTATCATCGCCTGAGCGTCTTCAAGATGTTGGGAAGCATTGCAAATGACTGTAAAGAGACACTAGATTTTTAATTAACTTTGCAAAATTTTCATCGAAATGCTCTGTTTGATAGAGCAAATGCGGCAATCCAAAGAGTTTAGATCTGGAAAGGACGGATTTGTTCCTCCTCCAATAAGAACATGTTTATCTACTCGTCTAATTTATTCTATCTTAATGCTTGATACTCCAATTGAACTTAGTACTCCTAATTCAGCAGAAAAATGCAAATTATACAAACTAGAAATAGAAATGACATAGAAGAAAATCTTCCTCTATCGCTAAAAACTCTTGACTAAGTGTTCTATCAAGCAACGGCCGAAGAATAAACTTTGTACGAACAAAGCACAGCTAACAGAACTGGTAGTGTTAGAATGCCAACAAATTGCGTCTGGAAATAGCTCATGAAAAACGTTTTTGCTATTTTAGAGCAGAAGCAAGAGAACACTGAACTCAATAACTCCTAAAATACAAACAAGTGACTTTAAAGTCTGTGTACAGGACTTCTATGACCATATGCAGTCAAAAATGCAAGTGATAAGAGGTGACTTACGAAGAGGGTCTTGGGTATGATAGAGGCAGTGGCGATGGAACAAAGGCAGGAAAATAGCAGGAGGGTGGTAGTGATGAGGCACGTGGTGGCCACCAGCAGGAAGAACAGTTCTGGCACCATGTTCTCGTAGTAGCTCGAGTCCCACTTGATATAGTGTCCAGTAATCGCTACAGCAACGATGCCCAGCACCTGCAATGCATTTAATCACGATATATATCCTTGAGAAGCACGTGCCGTGTAGACTACGCACAGAAAAATTAAATTTTCATACACATATTACGTTGAGAAAAATTGAAATCAGAATTTTATGACGTACAAAGATATTGAGTGAAGAATATGACATTTATCATCTTGGCTTGCACATCCTTGTTTGCCTAACAAAATAGGTTACAGACAGGTAGCCCAAAAACACACCATTATGTTTGCATTGAACTTAGAGCTAGCAAGGAGAAAGACACTAATGTTCATGTAATAACACACGTACGAGTAACGTTACGGGACAAAAATGAGACATCTGAGCAGGAAACAAGCTGTAAATTTCTTATATGATAATTTCGCACCATATAAATAACAATTTTAGCGGCACCAAGCGGAGGAAACAGAGAGCGCTAAATGAGGATCTCCATATAAATTTCTGTAGTACTGCATCCATATAAAATTTTGAAACATCGGGTGTTGAAGACGAAACACAAAGGACTTGAATACAAAACAATTTGTAACACGATACGCAGGTGAAATGAACACGGTAGTTGTACAAAAGTGAGGATACAATTCTGTATGAGGTGAGATATATAATATTGATTTGATAATTTGCGTAACAGGTCGCATTAGGAAACTCAAAACGGCCTTTATGTAAGCAGGATCTAAACCGCTCAGGATCTCACACAAGGGTGAATTTCATCGGCAGGGAGTAGTTGGGACAGCACAAACATAGTGGTAGAATATATGCCTGTGACAGTACAAACATGGTGGTAGAATATATGGATGTGACAGCACAAACATGGTGGTAGAATATATGCATTTGACAGCACAGACATGGTGGTAGAATATATGCATGTGACAGCACAAACATGGTAGTAGAATATATGCATTTGATAGCAAAGACATGGGGGTAGCATATATGTATGTGACAGCACAAACATGGTGGTAGAATATGTGCTTGTGACAGCACAAACACAGCAGTACATTACAATCATTTGACAGCACAAACATACTAGTAGATTACATGCATGTGACAGCACGGTCATGGTGGTATATTACAATCATGTGAGAGCACAAACATGGTGGTAGATTATTTGCAAATGCAATGTTGTACAATTTCAATCTATTTTGCAACTACTACTATTAATAGAACTACTATTTTGCACCGCATTCTAACCATCTGTTTACGAGTGTCGATAAGTTACCAATTTCACGCCTCTCCAAAAAAATTGGGGTTAGCTGGTGAGTAAAAAGTAAGGGATCACAAAACAAATATTCTGTGATTGTGTTGCTCTTTATCGGACCACCAGTCGTTGCTCGAGGTGCTAAGCATTTGCACGGCTCAAGTGTTGTCACAGTCCATTAAGAACAATATTACAAACGATTGATCAAAAGACCGAATGTTGTTAAAAAAGTAAACACAAAACAATCAAAAAACTACATTGTGACAGAGTAATGAACAACACTTGTAAAAAATAACATAAAACCTTAGAACACAAAAGTTCTGTCGCGAGAACTACTGTAAAAAAGCTGTGCAGAGTTTTGGCTGTGAGAGAGCAGGGTGCGGTCGTGCGGGTCACGGAATCTCGTGTATTAATAGACAAGGGTGGGGCCACAAGCTCGGCCTGTCTTTGCATTTATCTTTCATTTATCGTCACCACTGGAGTTGACTGTAGGGGATGTGGGTGAGTATCCGTAGTAATGGGTGTCGAGGCGTGGTGGTGGACATGAAAACGTAGCGTTCTGTGAGTAGGTATAATGAGAAGTGAGATTTGAAGACATGGTTGTAAAACGTCGGTCAAGATGGGCGGGAGAGTCTAGCTCTAGGTTATTTATTGATTAACACTGCAACTTTTACAGCACATGCTTTTAAAAATTAATTGCTCCAAATGTGGAAAAAAGAAAGTAGTAAGTAAATATATGTATAATAACTGCAAAGTAACATCTTTTGTTTAAAAGTCCCGTTTGCGTCGATGTTAAGCTGAAAACTCCAAGAGAATGACCTGCACGAGTTACGAATGACTTTCCGATGGATTTTAACTCATTATTCTTAAGTTTTAACACCAGTACATCCAAATTTTGGTAATGCGTCACTGAAACGTTATTTTCTTTTGGAAATGCGCTCACAAAAACTAAAGTAGTGCGAAAAGATCACTGTCGTTTCTTAATAAATTTGTTGAGTGACGACAAAAAACTCAGTTAATTAGAAAACAAACACCTGAACAGCACTACTTTATGAAGTTTCAGGCTCAACCCGACAAATTTTATGTAACGAGAAACGACAATTTTTCAAAATATAAAAATCGTCTTAAGTTATGTATTTCAAAATTATATTCAGCTGTTCTTGAAGCAAACAATCGCAAGTAGGTAAAATGACACACGATGACCGGATCAAACGTCCAAATGAGAAGTATGTACTTAGTTTAACCAAGCGCATTGTTTTAGGCAGGAGTGCTAGAAGACGAAATCGCATCAACTTATTGTAAGAAGAATTTGATTCTCAGGTGAAATAATTTTTTGAATGTAGGGTGATTATGTATCATATAAAAATTAGCTTTGTTAGAAATTTAAAAATACTTTGACATTTGTTACAAGATTACTTCTGTAATTCCAACTAGTTAATGGACTGCAAGTTATTGAAGTCCACTGAATGAAGTCCACTTGTTGAATGAACAAGTTGTCGAAAAAAACACGTCGCTGAACTCGTGGGAAGTTCTGCAATCAAGAAACTGATGGCATAGCAGAACACAATCTTCCTGTAACTTCTTACAGCCCTGTGTGCTGAACTTCAGAGTAATAATAAAGCATTCCTGAAGGCGTGGAGCTGCATGAACTCATCTCCAAAGCGCCACTAAATGTGAAACAAGAAGTAGCAGGCAGAGCACAACCACCACACACCCTCGCGCGCCCGCGTTGCGCAAGCGAGCCAAAAGAAAAAGACTATTTTTAGTTCGTCATTGGCTGCTGTTTATTGCTCAGAGGAAATGATAGCTCGGTAACTGGCATGCAGCTGTCTGGCTATCTGCGGAACTTTGGAACAATTAAGTACGAAAGATGAAGTCGATGCAAACAAGAATTTTTCATCATAAAAAAGAGCAATTAAGAAAAGTGACGGCTTGATTTCGCGAATCAAGTCATTCTCAACGACAATATTTATCGTCAGTGAATCAATTTGTCATCATGCTTTTATTATTTTCATTGAAGCAAGGAATGTTGAGACTAAACGGCAAAAAGAATGCCACTGAATGTACTTGATAATTGTGGATGTTTAAACACAAGAGTACGCCAAAATTTTGGATGGAATTTGTAAAACACAATGGAATCCATTTTAGAACATGGGAGCCAATGCTATACGATATTAATAAATATTTTTTGAAATACTCTGTCTATTAACTAACATATAAGAACACAAGTTACTTCGATTACTGAAGATAAAAGTTCTCGAGCCACTGCATTAACAGAAAATAACAAATCACAAAACTATTGTCATTTTGGAAGAAAGATAAATTTTCCGAGGTGGTGATCAAGGGCAACCAGTGAAATAGCTCAACAGCTGCAGTGCTCAGTTGTTTTCGTTTAAAACTTTCGTAACGTCACGACAACGTATGAACTGCCTCGTGTATCAGAGAAGTTTTACAACTTACTACATTCTCTCTCCTACAATTTATAGGGACAAGCGATTGTTAAAATTCAAATGATCTGAATTCCTCCATCATCTTTCTAGTCAGCATCACTTTCATTCTTCCTACATCTCATCACTAGAACACACTTCAATTGTCGGGCAAGTCCTCTGGTGATACCGGATGTAAAGGCTGTTGTGCTGTGCACGTTACAGAGAACGAAGCAGTTTACTTACAATTTGGAAAAGTTTAATTATGCCGGGCAAAGTTTTGAGGTAACCGATGTTGAGGAGCACCGCTGTGGTGGTTGTGGTGGTCGTCATGCGATGAACTGTCACTTGAGCTGACATTTTGGAGGTTGATGATTTCCAATGACAGAGATTTCTGTAAAATGAAAAATATAAGTAAAAACTTTGAATGATAGAGCAATAAAAAAGTAAATACTTTTTACAACATAGTAACAACAGACAAAAAGTAGAAAAATGGTAAAAAAATTCGAGAAATCCACTCCCTTTCAAGGAATGAGGCAATACAAAACACAGGTAAACAAATCATACAAGAGTTCAGTTACAGTACGAAGCCTTATAGAACATAGATTTGTGAGGCACAAAACAAGTCTAGAATTCACAACCTGTCTGACTTGATGCCCACATAAGGACACAGGGGATAGTGGAGGACTTGATGCTTACATAAGGACACAGGATGCCGGAAGACTCGCACTCATCTGCAGAGCTAGTGCATGGTGTGAGCAGACACTTCACTTTACTGGTAGACTTAGCTGTCATTCGGCCTCTAAAAATTATGCTCTATTTTTAGTCATGTTTGATTGACTTTACAGGTGTTACAAAACTAAGCTTCACTTGTTTCAAATTTCATTTGATCGGCTTTCTGTTGTCTACGATTGAAAAATGACCAAAAAAAAATTAATGTTTTAAATCTAATGATTCAATTACGTTTATCCACAAAGGACCCTGGGAGCTGTCATGGACTGCAACGTCCTATTATTTTGCTGTGTTTACATTTGACTCTGTCCCTGATTTCCGTATTCATGAAGGCTTTTTTAGTACAGCATTTACGCGTATGTCTTAAGAATGAATGTATATAGAAGTATGATCACAATATACTGTTTTTAGACGAACGTATACTGTGTACTGCTTTACGTGGAACACAGGATGCCATACCAAATATTGGATTAGGAACCGCCGTATGATAGCGTCGGACTGATTTCCTAACTCCTTAATGTCCCCTTACTCCTAGAGCCAGTGTATGATTGTGGTATATGTGAGTGACTGAAATGCCTGTACGTTAGTGAAGTGCGTGTACGTGACTGAATTGACTAACGTGATTGAGGAGCACGTGCGTGATTGATGTCTTTATTTTAGACGGCATGGGACTTGGGAAGCAGCCCAAGAATGGACCAAACGGCTCATTTTTATTACCCTACTCTATTCTATACCAGTGCAGCGATTTACCAGGCACAGACTAACGGCAGACCTGACAGGTACCAGGCCTGTGCTCCCTAATGCGTGTGGCAACCTGTCAGGCCCTAGAGCAGGGGTTCCCAACCTTTCTCAGACCTTACACCCTTTCAGTATTTCAACAGATGAGCATGTACCCCAGAATTTTTATGACAAAGGTGAGTAGAAAAATAAAATTTCATTGAACTTTTAATAGAACATTTTAGGTTTTAGGAACTATAAACTAACATTAAATGCACCCCCTTAGATAAGCAAATGTACCTCTTGAGGTGCATGTACCCCAGGTTGGGAACCTCCGCTCTAGAGTGACGCCTTTGTTTATCAAACACCGCTGCCTGAGCAGAAGGCTCGGCAGCTGGCGTGCACAGGCGTCCAGACTCAAACCACTACCCCAGTAGTAAAAATAAAAAATAAATAAAATAAATCAACTTCATTCCGATATATCAGAGTATAGTATAAATCCACAGAATAAGGAATCGGGTTTTCAAATCTTGAAGTTAACATCTCACGGCTTGTCGTGATATTGTTGTTGTAAATCCTAGTATCACCATGGTAGGTAAATACAGCAATGCAAACGATTATTCTCTTTAGGTACAACTTAGAATTACTAATTACAAGACGCATTTTAAACTTAGATCAAAATCTTAGCAGATATTAGGGGCGAAATTTTAGTAGATATTACTTCATTATTTACGTCAGAGACAGACACTAGAGTATATTTTAGCGTTTCTAATATGGTTCATACCTAACGGAGTTTGTTTATCTACTAGGTGATGTGAGCAGCTTGATCGCTACTGAAACGCTGGTTCAGTGGGAAAACATAAAAACCATGAAGTGACAATGTATTTTATTCAAAGTGTGTTGTTTTATAAACTACGAGATGAAATGTTCCTGGTTTCAACCATAACGGGTTACGTAACTGAATGTGCTATGGAAGTTTTTTCAATAAAGAAAACTATTAAATAATTGGTAATAATATTAAAATATATCTTATTTCCTTGCCTATAAGACTAGGCTTATATAAATGAAGAGTAAGCTCACAAAGAACTTGCACGTTTCATCCTGTGGTTGTATTCATCTGCGATCCATGAGGCCCGTTCACATGGCTAATAACTCAATCTATTAATATCACTCATTCTCCTTTTCCGACGATCTCTTCCATCGATCAATGAAAAACATAGCCGAGTTTTTCTCCTCGTGGGAAATTGAGTCAGGAGTGATATCCGATATGCTTCTCAGGACACGATATTCTTTGTGTATTGGAATACGCAGCATACCTAGGTGAAGCATCGAGCAACGGTTGTTATTAACGGCGAACCTCGTGTACGTTCTGTTCAGGCTTGTGGTGACTCATATTTTTACACACTATGGTACGTTTTCTTCACTAGTTATGCTAATAATTCATTATTGAAATTTTCTGTGACATTAACTCAACATTGAGATTCTTAACTCATTCCTGTGCTGTCATGAAGGAACAAAGTAAATTCAGGGGAAGAAGCACCTAGCTACACTCTGCACCAAGTGGAAGGTAAGCTCGTCCTGATGGCTGAATGATTGAGAGCACAGCGGTAGTTTTGTTGTAAATTAAGAGAAATTAAAAAAATTTCGTTTCATAGAACACGACTCAAAGAGATACCAAAACAAAATTTCGACTAATATTACAACGTAAAAACACACTACGACTTTACTCAGAACCACTGCGTCCTATGTATCAAAACTACTGCCTCCTATGTATCAGAACTATCGCCTCCTATGTATCAGAACCACTGCCTCCTATATATCAGAACCACTACCTCCTATGTACCAGGACCACTGCCTCCTATGTATCAGGACCACTGCCTCCTATGTTTCAGGACCACTGCCTCCTATGTATCAGGACCACTGCCTCCTATGTATCAGGACCACTGCCTCCTACGACCACTGCNTGCCTCCTATGTTTCAAGACCATTGCCTCCCACATGCCAGAACCTCTGTTGCCTACATCACAGAACCTCTATTTCCGACATCGCTATTTGAAGGAAGCAACAGCAGCAGAACGTGGTGCGTGATGTTGACTGGGCGCTGGGCCAGCCAAGTGTTGTCAACTACTCTCCCTGATGCCTCCCCACCGCGGTTCACGCCCCACCTACTTGTATCTTGTCTACACGTACTGACTTGTGGAATTAAGCCTTAATGTAGCCTCAACTAAATGTACGCCATAACATCTGTAAAAGTCAAGTGGAGGAGTTTAAGTTGTTTTGTAAAGTGAAATGATAATTTCGAAAACTGTTTTGGAGACATGGTAGAATATTTTTAACAATTTCACATCATTATTTGTTTTAAAAATTATCTAATTAGAAGCACAAAATGGAATAAGTATGTACATATATGCTAATCTGAGGTAATGTTGCCCTAGTAATAAACTTCCGCTAATAATTGAGAATGAATGACATTCTGAGAACCAACATGTGCCCCTCCGTAACTAGTTGCGAGGAAAAAGTGTTGCGTGATCGAGTATGTCGCTGCCAACAGTGAGAATAAAGTTCAGACAAACTGCCTTCGAAGAATCTGGAAACCCCCAAAATTTCATAAATTCTTATCTAAATATATAATAGACTATGTATCTCCATCTCTCTGTATCTGTGTGTGTCCATCCCATTACTTCCTATCTATTACTGAAGAAAAATTATTGAACTGAAATCAAACCGGTATGCATGTATTATAGGCATTATATTGTGGATATCAGAGACGCCCAATCATTATAAAATATTCAATTTTTTGGTAATTAGCTTTCTTCTTTTACACGGCCATGTTATCAGTAAATAAGATGCAGAATGGAAGTTTTGTATACATTAATGACAAATATTCAGATTCTGATAGTAGCACGGGTAAAGTTGAAAAATGTATTCTAATTCATAGATCCTGAATATGATAACTTCTAGACTACAGAATTTCAACAGGTACTATATGGGCCATGTTATCAGTGGATAAGATGAAGAATGAAAGTTCTACATATGTTAATGAAAATTATTCATTTGAAGCACAAAAATTCGTCGTAAATTTTATGCACTCTTCTTTATAACAATTTCAAATTAGTAAAATCTTAACCGTGGAACTTCCACGGGAATTTTCTAGTTAGAAATAAAATACTTAAAACTGATAGATACCATTTACTTTGCAAAATCATGCATCGTGTCACGCGTTATTTCGAGTGCACGAGTTTTAAAATCCATGTTTTTGACGGTTTTCGATGCACATTCTAAGTTGACTATCTGAAAATAGTTTCTTATGATTTTATCCATTATTGACTAACAACTGTTAGAGTTGTTCGTGATCAGAAATGAAACGTTCGATTAAATAAACTTAACACATCAAATAAAAAATTGGTTTATGACGATCAGTTTATGATCACCGTCATATGATACAACTCAGTCTTAATCCCTTCTACATACAGCATCAGTTGTGATGAACTTCCACTCCTAGAAAGAGGTGCGTGACGGGTCAGAAGACCCCACGAGTGGGGACTCTCAATAGGGCCACGCCGTGGTCTCACATTCAAGAGTATCAAAATCGCCAGCTTTACTTACCATGTTAAATGAATTGTTACTGTTATTGGGACATGAAATATAACATTTAAAAACATTTTTTAATAGTTAGATTTGTTTCAGAACGACATAAAATAACTGTAACGTTAAAATACAGAATTTGAAGTAAAGACTCAATAATCAGAAACATGTTACATTAATAATAATAATTCTACATTCCGTAAATGCTATCTTTAGAGTAAAGGGTCACCACGAAGTAAATAATTTCATAATCGAATTTTTTGCTCATAACATGTCAAATTGCTGCTACAAGATAGAAACCCAGTTTACATGTATGCAGAGACCTCTGGTACGACACGTAAAGCATCAGTTCACATGTGTATGGTCGTGTTTATGTGGTATTCGGAGAGAACAGCAAATTGCTCGAGAGGAAATTCTAGTGAGATAACGAGAGTGGTCTCTTGGTGCATCCCGCTGCTGCCCCTCTCCTCCATTCCACGAGCCTCGTTTTTATTGCCGCTTTATTTAGCGTCAGCAATTAAATTAGACACTTATACTCTTGCTCAAGACTTTGAAATTTCACTGAAATAATAACTACTTATAATTAACTAAGCGTTCCCAGTCAGTCAGCGATAGCCAATACGCTGCTACGTTGATTCATGAGAACACGCTCAAGTACCAAGCCATTACAGTGCGCGGCAACATAACTTCCTTTTTTTAAAGTTTTGCGTTGAAAAAATGAAGTTGTGTTGTCGCACCCCAAACTTCATGGATCTCTCGAACTGGACAAATTTTATGAGCATGTAGGTCTCTGCGAAAAATTTTAGGGTCAAAATGACTAAAATACGTATCCTTCCGTTAAACTCCAATTAGTATGGAAGCTGATTCTTTAATCTAAGCGTACATAAATTAACAGTTTTCTTTGTACTCAATTGATGGAGACTTCGAGCAGAGGTTAATTAACGTAGAAGCTGATCCAGATGTAATCAATTTAAAGTACTCCCAAACAATCTAATTCCCGATACTTAAATTGACGTCGAGTTAACTACAAAAGATAAAATACATGACTGGTAGACGAAAAAATATACATATATGTCTACTACAGGAAAAGATCTTCAATATTGATAAGATGTGTGCATTCTATGCCTTCATCTTTGGTGTACATAACTCAATCAGAACCGCTAAGAGAAATAACTAATGATAAAATTTCATTAGTTAAAAACGACTTCAAAAAGTTCCATTATGAAGATGAAAACCGATTGGTACTCGGTACTATGGCCTATGCTTGCCACCAGCAGCTTATCACGGGGAACTGAATTTTAATTTTCAACTAAAGTCCTCATAATCGATTCATAATTCATTTTCTCACTAAACAACTTCAGTACGTTTTTTCATTTTTTATTTTAGCCACAATTATTTCTGCGTTACCTGATGTTTCATGTATTATTTCTGAGATTTGGAGGCAAATTCAAAAACGTTATTAACTCAAAAAGTTTCCTTCCAGTACGTTAAATTGTATAGTTCGAGGAAAAACGTGTCTCGACCTCTAGAACTCAGATACACTGCACTCGAGAGACTATGCTCGTATAGCCAGCATAGTAATTTATGAACGTGTTTACATGAAAATTTATCGCAATTGAGTATGTATAATGAACTTTATAGCTTTTTCCCACATCCTCATTCACTTGACCTAAATTTGCAAGTACGAACGTTCAGTCACACCCACACGTACAGCACATGTGCTTATAGCAACAATGAGCTGTACAACACACCCACATGTACAGTACATGTGCATGTAGAAACAATGCGTAGCACAACACACCCACATGTACAGTACATGTGTATGTAGAAACAATGCGTAGCACAACACACCCAAATGTACAGTACATGTGCTTGTAGCAACAATACGCTGTACAACACACACAGGCAGAGCCAGACATGACAGAATTGTCGTTATCTTCATTAGATTAAACTGACCGAGTAATGAGAGTGGGCGGACGGTGGATCTCTCAGCAGCATGCATCTCTGGTAAATAAAATCATTGTCTTACAGCCCACCCTGATTAGCAAGACCGGAAAATTGCCACTACTACTTCTAGCTTTCAATCTCCCGGTACGAAGCCATGGGTTGGATCAAACTATTGGAAGGTGTGTCACTTTGGGTTGCCTTGGAACACCTGAATATGAATACTGGTTCCCGAAATGAATTCCCGCTTCTTAATTTTTCATTAACAAACAAAAACACAGTAACAAATCTAAGTGCAAATACTTACTTATATATACTCATGCATTGTTTAGACATGTTTCTATAAGAACAAATATATAGTATGTATATATCTATAAACATCCATATATCGATCTTTTTAGTGAGCAGGAGGTTGAAAATAGCAGTGGGCTGGTCGTCTGGTTAGGTCACAAGAACATACGAGACGCCTTCGTGTCACCAGAGTGATGAATTCACTGTTGCTTTTTTGTAGGAACTTCTAATCTTAAGCTTGTTTTGGACAAGATGCTCATGTAGAAATTATAGTTCCTTCATAAATATTGCTCTCGAATCTTGAAAGTGAATGCCTGTGAATGCATACTGCTGCACACAGTATAGGCACATCCAAATCAAGAATGATTGTAGGTTATAAAATTCATTCACGGTCGACAAGATGTGAAACAGTTCAGACGTAAAATTGTAACCTGTAAGTGAATGATCAGCCAGGTTGTGCCTTGCACTGCAGTGAAGCGGAAATCAGTAACCAAAAGAAGGGTTACAGATATCTGACTAATAGTGACGTCACTCAGTTCAGGAGCGTGATTCAGAGAAGCATAAGAGAAGCTTCTGTTCCCTGTCTCTCGAGTGCCACAACGCTAACAAACTACCACTAACTTCTCGTCCCAAAATACCTTAACGCTAACACGTTGCGTAGGTTCAGTATGAGGCCTTACGAAAGGCTTTTGAAGCAGAATATCTAATCAATTTTTGTCAAATGTGAATACTCATCTAGCTGTAGAAACAGGAGTACTGAATGACTCTCAAAAGAAACAAGTGATAGTAAATTGCGCTAACTGTACCCGTTGATACGTTCACTCATTTTGGCCTAACAAGTTTTATAATTATTTTACTCACTAGAGAGATATTTATCTGCATGCTACATGTTAAGAATGTATGTTGGCCGTTTCGTTCAGGCTGAAATAACTCATTCCAAATGGAAGATTATTTAGCTCCCACCTATGATGTGGGTAGAACTATGTATAATACTTCTATGGATCTCAATTTCGACAGTTAAGATGGATTAAATCGAGGGTGTCCATAGAGTCTCTTTATAATTCAAAAAATTCATTACAAAAGCTATTGATGAGACATTTTAATTAAATTTGTTCTATTTTACTCAGTGGCAATCAAAGTATTTAATCACATTGCATTTTGTGTGCTTCAGACATCTTGTTCATGAAAAACGCAGAGGTATGTTGAATTAACTCTTAAATAATGGCTGCACACCATGAGAAAGCACAATGCGTTAAATAATTTATCGAAATAAAATCGCAGAGGCGCACCCGGTGAAACT
Organism: Trinorchestia longiramus; assembly: GCA_006783055.1. Classification (NCBI taxonomy): domain Eukaryota; kingdom Metazoa; phylum Arthropoda; class Malacostraca; order Amphipoda; family Talitridae; genus Trinorchestia; species Trinorchestia longiramus. The sequence goes on from VCRD01004622.1 coordinate 28,138, forward strand.
ACAGAACTAAGAAGTATGAAAAAGATCCACCATCACTTCCATCTATTCAGGGTGCAGAACTTTAATTTTCTACTGTACGGCAAATAAATTTATGGAAATTTGGCATCACTATGTGAGTAAAAAGCTTCATCACATAACTGAACTGATGAAAGAATTCAAATATTTCCTCTAATTAACTGTTAAAATTGTTTTTGGGTACATCCGACATGGTAGGATATCTCTACTATGGATTCTTGAAATTTCTTCAGTTCTACAATCGCTGACCATAAGAGGCAATCACATGAAGACACTCTGTGCTAGTGGGATTCCCAAACAAAAGCATTGACTTCACAGCTGCCTGTACGCGCCTGTAAAGGATACCAGTATCAGCGGCCGAGCCGTGTTCAGTAGCGAAATTCACTACAGTAAAGAATTTGAATTTTAAAAGGGGTACCGTCACCGTGAATCGATATTTTTAAACCTCCACCAGTCTTAAAGAACTGCAGAGTAATCTACATTTCAGCAAAATGAGGTGAAACCAATATAAGCATTTTAAGCAGAGCGTTACTATTAGTATGACTATAAATTTAAGAAATTGGTTAACCTCAATTTTTCTAGTATACTACACTTTGTTTATCGGTCTATGTATATAGTATACAATATTTATAACTTTGTATAACAGTGTGACGGTCACTTTTTTCATTATAGATGAAAATCATGTGAAAACCTTTATAATTAGACAGGATATTTAAATATATGCTTTTAGCATTCAAGTACTTTTCGTCATTATATTGATATGTTTATGAGCGTTTACGAATACAGTAGGAAAGCGCAACTAGGAAGGTGGCCAATAATTTTTTTTTTACCCATCATACTTCAAAGGTTTGTTTAGCCTTCATTTTGTGTTACAACTCCCTAATGCGAGTGTTCTGTGCAGCATCTGATACAATATTATAATCCATTAGTCTGTTCGTAGAAAATTTTGTTGTCTACCTTAAATTAAGTATATATTTTAATAAGAGTTAGTAATGTACAAACAGGGATGACCAGGGTTTTGATACTGGCTCTAATACATCAGATTCCAACGGAAGTTCTGCCCATTTTTGAGTTATAGTTTTAAGGCATCATTACATCAATTTAACTTACAAATGACATGTGTTTGGCCACCTAAATCACTAAAATACTATTTCTTCTATCAGATTTTGTAAAAATATTATAATAAATAACTACTGTTGGCATAAAAAACAGTAGTTATAATAACTACTGTTGGCATAAAGCAGCACTGACGTGACCTCGCACGAGTTTCTTTGATGTTTAGGACTTGTTCATTCATTAATTCCTTCATCAGTTAATTATAAAATGTAACATGCAAGCTATTTGATGGCTGTAATCACTATATATACAGTACATATGCAATTAAATAGATACCTACATGCAAACAGGCATTTCTATGCATGCATAGCGTACACACTTTGTGTGCATATACTTATACACACATTCAATACTCGCGCAGACAATTTATACCAGAAAAAAATCACTGCTAGTAACTCATTCTCGAATGGCTTTATATTATTCTCATGTCCTAACCCTCAAACTTCTCAGCTCCAAGCAAATTTTGAATATCTTTTCGTATTAGAACAGACAAATGAACCCTAGCTTTTTTTTCTAATCTTACTCAGAGTGACCATCTAAGAGAGTAAGAAACGGTCGAGAAATCCAAAGGATAATGATACAGGAAGAAGTTTCATCACATCTATTGAGACACAGGAAGGCACATCAAAACTCTACATGCAGTAGGGTTATGAATATCATTGCCACCGGAAGAGCATGGGACTTGGGTAACAGCCCAAGAATGGACCAAACGGCTCATTCCAGTTGCGATTTTCTATTCATTATATTCTGTTCTAGTGCAGGGAGTACAGACGTAACAGAACTTCAAGAATACTTTACTCGTTCACACAATCAACTATGTGGTTTCCGGACTATCAGCGCTGTAAGCACAGGCGTAGTGGCAGGCTTGTGGATGGTTCGTCGGTGGTCGGCGCTTAATTAAGTCAGTCGGCTTCTTTGGAGTCGTAGTCCAATGCGTTCCCCGCAGTACGTGTGGTAACTTGGTAAGAGGTTTTGACTTGAGGAGGCCTAGGTGGCAGCCTTAAGAAGCCTCTCGGGCTTCTTGCCAATCGTGACGCGGGATATATATATATATATATATATATATATATATATATACATATATATATATATATATATATATATATATATATATATATATATATATAT
>VCRD01004622.1:32181-43299 GCA_006783055.1 Trinorchestia longiramus
GAAAAGTATGGAAAATATCATGAAAATAGCAGAAATCAACGTAATAATTATTGGCACATTGATACTTTTCATGGCATGACAAGCCGAACGTGAACTATACTCAACTGGGACCCTTGACACAGACGTTCGACCCGGGGGCGGGCGGGACACTAGCAGACGCCGAAAAACTGCGAGTACTTAACTTTTTGAAGGGTAGGAGACCACGAGTGTTAAATGACTCGTTGGGAGGGGGGTCATCGACCATCAAAGGTTGAGAACGCTGACGTAGGGGAATGTGGTATAAACAACATACATACTGTAAGCAAATGGGAATCCAAGTGTTCTCCAGGATGAGACTTATAGCGTGTTAATAAATAACAATGTGGAAATATCTAGGATCATTGAGGGATACGGCAACGTTGACTCCCCACAAAAGCTAACAGCAACAACTTATTCAAAATTTCATTCACGTGTGAACAAATACTTTGGGGTTATTATTTCATTTAGGTTTTATAATAATTCATTTCGTCCATTAATCGATTTCCATGCCATGGAAAATTTACACATTGGTAAGGTTTATATGAAGAATTAAGTTGTATTATAATTTCAATCAGGCTGAAACATGTTGCAAAATTTTCTATTTTACTCTGTGGTGAGTAAATATCTTGACGGTAAACCATGTATTTCCTGACCCCTTATTCTTCGTTAGGACGGGTCATTCCATTACGTTTTTCCCAGCCATGGTCCATTCCGTTCTTGCATTTGTATCAGTACGCGAGGTGCACGTGTTCGTGTGCCATGCAGTGTGCAGTTGGCTTGCTGTAGGCCTGAAGCATGAAGCAGGCGCCACCACCTGTTGTGTGGTGAAGCATACGTGTGCTTCATCGCATGTGTGTCTCCAAAAGTGTCACTGTCTGTCTCACCTCATGGAGTGTCATGTGTCTCATGAGTGTGTCGGGACACATAGGGCGCACAGGCCGGACTGGGCGAGAAACCAACCGCCATGTAAACAAACCATTAGTCGAACAGCGGAGGACCGAGAAATATGCTCACAAGTACTCGTAGGCACAAGGACGCCTTGTACTTTATGGAGCGTGAGAGACTGCGACAAAAATTAGAAATGAATAACAAAAGAAAAAAGGTAAGCGTGTATAAAGCGACCATAAAGCGACAGAGGGAGGACTGGGAGGCCAGGGTTGTGAGGGAGAGGTGTAACCTGTTGGGATATGAGGGGTGAACTTCTACGCCTTAACCTGTTAACGGTCACCGCCTTTTCGAAAATAATTATATTATTATCATGTTATAATTGTAATATGACAGTAATAACAACGCTAATTGAACAAATAAACATTATAACATCATATGATGTTAACGCTACTTTGGTACCGTCGTGCATCCACATCATATGGTGTAAGTTCCCGGTAGAATGCAACTCGTACAAACATCATATATTGTCAATAAGGGTTAAACAGAAATTAAATTAATTATCAAACCGATGAGTGGCAGTAGATCTTGCACGTACACTTACCCGTGCAAGCTAGGGGAATATTTAATTGTGTTAAATAAAGGGAGATAGTGGTATTATTAAGGTGTCATTGTGCGTGTTAACTTGTTATGTTCTCGTCAATAGTGTTGTCATCAGTGTAATGGCACGTATTAAGATTAATACTATGTCAAGATAGATGAATTTTAGAGATGGGGTAAAATCTCATACTTTGATGTGAACATTTCATTGATTTCAATTGTTCCTTGTGCACCTGAGTATTCAGCCGTTAGGAGTGCAATTAATCTGTTGATAGTTGATCTCTTTAACAGGAGATCGTACATGTAGTTCATCTGCCAAAATTTGGTAGATTGCTCGCATTTCCATTCTGTGTTTATTAGAATCATATGTATTAAATTTTTTGTGTGTATTATTTATCCCTCTCACGACTGCCATTGAAAGAATTGGAAACCTTTTAAACATTTCAAAAATACGGAGTATATAAGTCCCTCCAACTGCGATCATGCTATGTCTTCTTGCAATTGATAAATTGTGTCCTTTACAAGTTATAATTGAAATATAACAGAAGAACAGTATGCAGAAAAAACCATGCATTGAAACCAAGATTACGTAAATTATGAGAGAAAAGAACTCATTGTCAATCAATCACTGTACAATTAAAAGTAGGCAAAACATTTCCATTTTTATGGTTGATGAATTTAATAAAAAGCAAGCAAACATGCATTAATTCCGTATTGCCACAGTTGGTAGGCTTCAAAACAGCGTATTATATCCATGCAGCAGTTTATGCCTGGGTTTTGGCATGAATAAAAGAATCTCCTTACTAAAGGATCCGTGACAAAGGCATGTGGTTCAACAAGCATCTTTTATTTTGTTTCTAATGGTGTTGTTAATTTTTGCATGCTTTCCCTGAATGGGAACAGTAACAAGCGGTCCAGAAAATCGGGGGGGGGGATATTATGTAAACAGCAAGGACTACTATAGTAGTCCTTGGTAAACAATTATCTGTCCCAGTTTCACCTACCTCTCCAGAGGCAGTAAGTTGTATTAATTTTACATCTTGTGTGCCTATTAGAGTAAAGTGAGCATGATGTCTGTGGAGTTTTAATATTCGTCTCACATCGACTACTTAATAATTTTCTGTCTTTCTATGTTCTTTGGTTCCTATGTCTAAGGAAGTTTAGTCACCAGCTTGGTTGGCCAGCTTGGTCAACTGGTGAGCGAATCTGCTAGCGAGCGGAAAGACCCGGGTTCGAATCCCGCTGCCGACATGGTTGATGCGGCTAGAAATACGGCATGGGACTTGGGTAAAATAACCGAATAATTATCGAAGTATTTATCAGACCCAAGAATGGGCTGGAAGGTTCGTTCCTATAGCCTCATTCTATTCTCCTGCCGCTGTGTTCAATTAGTTCATACTTTGTTTTTTAAGTGCTGTTTTGATATTAAAAAAAACAAAACGATGTTTCCACCCAACTTTTTTCACATGAAAACCATGACCTTAATCTACTTTTTTTAATAAATTCAACCTAGATTAAAGCACATATCGTATTTCACTACCAGCTTCAGACTTCCATCGTTATAAAATGCTGCCACCTGATTTGCTAAAAACTCACAGTAGCTTTGACGTAGTCATCGTCACTGTAGTTCTGACCACCAAGGTGCTTCGTGGCTTGTAAGAATGAATGATAATCACTAGGTGCTAAGTCGGGGTTATGAAAAGGATGATTAAATTGTTTCGAGCTATGTGATGAGGTCTGAACTTCAATTCTATGAGCCAGGTTAAAGGAGCATGGTTGTGAAGCAAAATGATCCCTATATTGATTTCGTTCAGCCATCTTTAACTGCTCTAACCCATTTCTTTACGACTCCAGTGGCCATTGCAATTCCTCCTTGCTCTTTTCTAATCTCTCAAAGAATTTCAGCCACTTCTGCGTATATGGCGTTTAAGAGACAAATGACAGTGCGTATTTCCCAATCGGTGAGATATCAAAGGTCTAAGGCATTTTAAACACTCATATATTCAAATTCAATATGGGCGAATACTTCTGTATTCTGAATGCTTTTGTACGTTACCTCACATGTATTAATTTTCATTTATGTCAATTATGGGAGAAATTAGTTTTAATTTATCTGTATTGAAGTCTGGGTATTAATCAGAAATGATTTATGGACGAACCACTGAGTAAAATATAATATTAAGGGTAAGTGATGTGGTTATGTGAAGGATTTTATGAAATGTTCTTTCATCATAACTTCCATGTTAAGTGTTTACAATGTGATATACTAATTAGCATGGAAAATCTTTTCTGCTTATTTAATCTTTGAGAAGTAATTTAAACAAGCGCGTTTCCGATGCAGCTTGTATTTAGCTTGAAGATTCTTCACGATCTAGGATAAGAAACAATCATCGTCCTTGCATACATTGAAAGTATTACATAGACTAACAGAATACATTTGGGTTATACAGTTGAATGTTTAAAGACGTAGTGAATTTCCCAAAAGATGAGAAAAAACATTATTGGCATCAGAAAGGGGAAGCATGAGGGAGTTTTCAACGGCCTAATTTTGTGTGCTTTATTTGAGTAAGGTTGTGAGAGTTGAAGCTCTGAGAAGTGCTAACAGTTGGAAGAACGCTGTCTGTCGTGTCGAATTGCTAGTGTAGGATCTTGAGTTGAGTTTAGTCCATTTTATCGAGTATTAAATTACACCGGGTGATCTAATGGTGGAGTTGCGAATGAGGTTTTAGAGTCAAGTCACCACTTTAGGGAATGTGTTATTTTTCTGTAGTAATTATTTTGTGAGTGATGTTCTTGGAAGGAAGTGATACGATCGTCTCCGTAGCTTGCAGATTTATTCATGAACACGATCAAAATTAGAACAGAAATTGGGGCCAAGATCGAAGACCAAAACTGAGAACTTGAAATCCGTAAAACCGAAACTGGAACTGACACTGAATTGAGACCGAAACTGAGACCTGAAACTGAAACCCGTCAGAGAGACTGAAAGCGCGAATAAAATTGCTGTTCACTGGGTAACGGTTGCGAATAAAACTGACGGGCACTTAACCTATAGGCTCGTGGTTGACTATGGTGTTCTATAAACGAGGGTTACAATTTGGAGTTGGAACTACGATTGAATTTTTAACTTTAAAATACTAGTTTCAAATGACAGGAAATACGTATAAAAATTAACTCTAAAATATTACTAAAATACTTCATACTTTTGTATCGACTACTTGATCATTCTAAATTAATTACAATATTTCCGAGTCTCTACAAGGTCGTATTTTTCTGTCTACATAACATAGCACGGTCGATGTTTCAGTCTTGTTGGTGAACAAAGAGAAACACGCAAGTTCGACTGGGCCTCGAGAAGCGTGAAAACGACATGAACTTTAGGAACCAAGTAGGTATTTTGGTACAGTCTTTAGCATTTTTCGTTAATTGTATCATATTAAACTGCAATTAAAAAAGATTTCTTTTCATGTAGTAAACCAAACATTGGCTATCATCTGCTCATAAGCAATTTAGACACAAAGCTCTCTAAGCACGTCATTAATGATTTAAAATAAAGCTTCTATGACTTCTCAGTTTTTAAAATTCGCAAAATTGTTTGAAATTTTCATTCATTTATGCTCTCCTAGCTATGGTATTTTAGGGCAAAAAACTTTAAATAGTTCAGAGAATTTTTGTTCGAATATTCAACGCAAGTAAGAGCATTAAAATTTATTTTTAGAGTCACTGCCCTCAATATGTTCAAAATACGACATAAAAACTGACGTAGTTGAATACATTTTGCTTTCTCCATCGAAAATTAAATTTTTTTATCCTGTAAACTTATATTGTTATCTTATTGAAGACCGTCACTAATTCTTATGTTTATGATTTTAGGACTGACTTTTAGTATTTTCTCATATCTTGTACGTATTTTATTCTTGATAAAAGACATGAAGCCGTTCCACTCTAATTTATTAATCGGAGTCAACATAACATTTTAGCGCTCACAGTCACCTTGACCATTAGCAAGTAGCAACAAATTTCACCAGGGCTTTTAATTTTATTCGTCACAAAATCATATCCATGCTGTTTAAGAAATAAAAATTTATATATTGAATGGAATAATTCTGAAACCTCTAATAATCTAAGTTATATGAACCAGTGTGCATATGTTTAATAGATTATCCAGGTTGATGTGATAAATGAAAATTGAATAAGGTATCTTCCAATATGTTTTTATATCATTTATTTAGATTGTATGAATCAAGATTTTGTGATATAAAACTCATTAAATTATATGTAGAGTTGTAAACATAGTTTTCATTTAGAAGCAACACAGTCATCTAAAAACAGTTATCATCTATTTTCAAGAAGAAAATTAAAACAGTGCTATCATAGTATTTCATAATTTTTATTTGAAATAATTATTTAAAATTCTTCTTCTTAATTCATTGGATTTAAAATTTCTTGTTAAAAAATATGAATAAGGACATCCTCGGGGAGTAGTTTGGTCACTCTTATTGGCTGCTACACTAACCAATGACTGTGCTTAAATGACTTGCGTACATTATTTGAACTTCGTAAACAATATCCAGTTGTAACTACGGAGTGGGATGGTATTAGTTTACTTTTGATAGGCTCAGTATTATAATAGGAACTAAATAAGGTATGTGAGTTTGTCGGCTCGAATTAGAATTTTGAAGTATGATATATTACTGTGGTAAATGATATTAAAAGCAATTTTTCCACAGCCGTAAAATGATTACCACCTCATTCTGCGGATGACCTTTTAAAATTCAATTGCTTTAGTCAACTGTTTCCACGTGTCTTTTGCCTTTACTAACAATTACAAATACAATTTGAATGTGTCCGAAAATGTATCAAATTTCTGGATGTGCTTCAATGTCAGCCACTGAACCAGTTTCATATTTTGACCATTTTTTGTATTTTGTAATATGTCTACTGTTCGGACGTAGTTAACACCTTGTTCTATTACTAAATATTGTGTTTTTATGTCCATTATAAATGTAATCATTTCCCTAGCATTATTTTAAGGAGAATGCTTGATATTGATTGTTCACTTCACATAAATGTACGGTGTTGTGATTTGACTTTCTAAATTCCTGACAATATAATTTATATATCTATAGAATGTTTTTGACTAATATTATTTAAAGTAACTTCCAAAAACTGAAGCCCTCACATAGTTTGATAACTCAAGAAGAGAATTGATTTTTTAATAGATCTGTTGCATCCCCTTAAAGGCATAAGAATATATGGTTTTTAGGATATTTGCAAGTTACAATTGAATGATCAGTAGAGGACAAATTATTAAGGCATTAACGTGAGTGTGAGCTAAAATTGGAAGATCGGAGTAAGTCATGGACATACTTATATGTGCTTTCTCTTGTGTAAAATATTTTTTTACCATGATAGCAAGTTAAGAATGTATTAGTTTGTTATGTTCAGTAGTGGTGCATGTGTTAGGGGAACTTTTTAAAGTTAATGATGCTACTTTTAGTGGGTGTATTTTAGTGTCCTGTTCTACTGGTAATATTAATTATTTTTATAAAATTACACTATTTAGTTACTTTTTATGTGCTACCATACAACTTCTACATACCAAAATTTTCACTCAAGTTCTGTTGATATCAAGATGTAACTTTAGGGATGGGAGACTAGAATTTGAAAAGCTTCATTAACCTTAGTAGTGAAATGTTAAAATTATTCAAAAGTATATACTGTATTTAGAATTAAACTGCACCCATTTGAACATTTCATACTATAGTTTCTATATGTTACTGTGTGGGAGTTACTGCTCAGGAACCAGTAATGATGGACAACTGCTGTTAGTTATTTTTCTTTAAAATGTAAAACTCTGAGTGAAATTGAAAATTTTCTCAGTAAAGATAACCTGTTCACTCAGCAGGAATGGCTAATCATGGTATGGAGTATGAAGGTGCTCAGTGATGATACTAAGTGTTAGTGGATCTCTATTACCTTAGAATTTAACCTAAGTAAAATACATTAATGTACATGAAATAGTTATTAGGATTTAGATTAGTTGAATGTTAGAATTTTTGCAACAAAATAGGTAAATAGTTTAGCTTGATTTCTACTGTTTGTATTCATCAGCATTATAAAGTATTTTATGGTCTTTTGATCAGTATTATAAAGCATTTTGAGGTCTGGATTCATCAGAAACATTTTGAGATCTATTAACTGTTTATAAAGCATTGAAGTCATTTGCTTCCAATTCCAGATTTCCAAACACTAAACATTATAGTTCATAATTGTTATTGTGTTGGGTTATATTAGCATATCCTTGAACTCATCTCCATTTATCCATATCCAAATCTTGTTCTTTAGCATTGTTTTCTTAACTGGAATCCAGCCAGCCTAACTTCATACAATATAATTTAGATTTGAATTACAGCTTCAATGACCCTTCTTTTTTAAATTATAATTTTAGCTTTAATTTACCCATGATCATTATCTGAACCTTGAATCAAATTTGAATTGCATGTTGAACTACTCTGAATTTGAACATTGAACTGGTTGAAGCTTGCATTTGGCACCTAACCTAAGCTCAAATTGGGAATCTAACCTAAATTTTTGCATAATTTTTATCTCTAGCCTTAGCCATAGATCTTGACCTGATTTTCACATTCATGCCTAATTATTCTTTTCTCTATTTAATTTTTTTCCTAGAAATTCAGAACACATAATAATATTAATAACATTATTTCAAGACTTAAAATTTCACATGAACTCCTTTTTAGTTTTAAATTTTCATTATCATTCAACTGTTATTATTACTACTATACTCAATTGTCAATATATCAGTCCTAAAACTTTATTTTTGATTGCTTTACATTAACTTTCTTATGTAACTTTATGTATGCTAGTATTTTTACCTAAATGTTCACCTTTGTGCTTATATTATCATAATCGTATTATTTCGTAATTATCATTTCTGAGTACAACTTTTTTGGGATATGTAGGATTCCTGAACTCATCTCAGCTTATGTATACTGAGAATGCCCTTATTCTTAGGCAATATCTATGGAACTTGACATTCTACAAAAGAATTCATTGTAATTTAGAATAGCCCTACAACCTTGTTCAAGGTAATTTCTGAGAGTGTATTTAGTTCTAAGTCATTTTGGTTTTGCTCCTCTATATTAACAACCTCTGCCACAAGTTTTGCCTTCATTTCTGTTGGTTCTTCTAACTTCACTGTTTCTCTGAGGGAGAGCCTTATGCTGCCCGTTTTGCTGGCTGCTGTGATATACATAGCAGTCCTAGTTTTCTAACTTGTGCCAGTTTCAATGAATCTTAGGCTTAGCTGTGATGATGGGCATTATGTAGCATTACTTTCATTTTGAACATTTCATTTTTATTACTAATTTCAATATTTGTTCAATAAAATATTATATGGAACTATGATTGTTATGCAGAAATCTTAGTTGAATCTTATTTATAACACAGAATAGCAAACATATTAAATAGGGATCAATATAATATGCATATGGATAATTGATAGTATCTTGGACCCATCCCTGAGTCCAAGATAATGCATGAAAGTTGGCACTTATGTATGGCACAAGGGCATTCAGCAATGCACTAGCTTTTTGAAAGATAATTATTAGCCATCATGAGAATTGAAAGGGAAGGCAGGTGGGAGATCCAAGCCTCTAAGTGACCCTAAACAGCCTGCAAGAAGATTATTGCATTTCATTAACTAGTGAAGGTTTATTTTGATTGATGTTGCAAGTGAGAATTCAATGTATCACACATTAGCCACACTAGTGTCTTTCAACAAATAAAATTTGTCTTAATTTTCAACACAAATGCTACAAACTCATAGAACTATAACTTAATTTTCAAGGAGGAAAAATAGGTAGTGAGCAATATTTATGCATGAGTAGCTGAAAAAGGCTATAGATGATATTGTACTAGGAATCCATACATATTCATGTTGTGCAAGTACAGCACAGTGTTGCTCATAATGACAATTAAAATACTTTGAAAACTAGCTAGCTGCTTGCTGGTGGTATTGTGTATTTTAGACATGACAGATTTTTAAAATCCTTGTGTTTTTGTGAAATGTTCATCTTTAATTTCACAGTTCATTGGTCATCTGATAGTAAATGGATGAGGTTTTTGAGTTTCTTAATTTCTCTGCAGGTAAGACATAATTTCATATTATGCTGTTTGTGAAGAATTGGTCATACTTTTATTTCTATGAAGTGATTAAACAGATTTCTGTTATAATTTGAACAGATACAATTCGTGTCATCAGCATTTCCTGTTTTAAATTTTTTTATGGCTTCAACAAAGTGTTGACAAGTTTGCTTTGTAAGTTTGAAATGAAAAAAATGGTTGTGATTTCACTATTTTTCATTCTAGATTTGTTTTTCTAACTATGGAGTTATGAATATTTGAAATATCTTTCAAAAATGTCAATAAGAAGCAAAATGTGGAAGATTAAAATTATTCACATGGCTTAAATGAAAAAGAATATATTGAAGTTTCATTTATGTTTTTAAGATAGAATATATCATTCAGGTGACTCTCTTTAATGTTTAAACAGATCCATGCTCTTTTAATGCTACTTTTTATTACTCTGCCCAACATCTCAAATTATGTAGTTTTAAACAATATTTTGTTTTTATTCTGTTAAAAGCAATTCCTTCAAATATCTAAAGGACAAAAGCAAGAGGATTTGGATTTTGAGGTCAAGCATCTCCATAATGCAAAATTTATAGAAGTAGAAAAATTTCCTTCAGCTTGTTAATCAATTCCTGTCTGTTTAATTTGTCTCTTTGAATTTAGTGGCTACTTTTTTCTGCAATCTTTGTCAAGAGTTTGAGCTTTCAAAATGGTCTTTTATTTCTTTGTGTGGTGATAATATAGCCATTATATTTGAAGAAAAGTTCCAGTGTTTATTTGCTGTTCCTTCATTTAGTGCACCCTTCTTGAAATTAAATTCCACCAGTTATAATAGCAATATGTAATCATTATTTCTAAATAGATGTTTAAAATTTCAATAAATTGTAATTATATTATTCAAAATTGCCAATAATTTGTTACCTTTCCTAGTTTGCTGTTATTGATTTTCCAAAAGGGCATATTACTTATTTGCCTGTTTGTAGTTTTTCTTGATACCTGTTTGGTAACTTAACTGATTGTTGAGTCACAAAGTGGCTTTTATAAGGACTTCATTTATTAGAATAGAATAAGGCAATAGGAACGAGCCGTTTGGCCCATTCTTGGTTCAATACTGAAGTCCCATGCCGTCTAAAAGTAAATCCATCAGTCATGCACGTACACCTTAACCACGTAAGTCAATTTAGTCGTGTGCACACATCACTCACGCACAGGCGTTTATGTCACGAGCATTTATCTCAATCATACATTAACCTTAAGGAGTTAGGCACATAGTTAGTAGGATGTAGTACTGGGGGGGTGCGTAATCCAAAATTTATCGAGACGATTTTTGAATGTGTTCACAGTGCCAGCAGAAACTGTTTTCTGGCAGCTGGTTTCAAGTTGCAGCAATTTTAACGGGAAAAAAGTTCATAGCTTGAGATGTCTTGAAGTTTCTCAGTAATAGTTTTTGACCGTTATTTC
>VCRD01004624.1:0-12216 GCA_006783055.1 Trinorchestia longiramus
TAAGGTTACAAATTGAGGGTTAGTTCACAGGTATGACACAGCACATTACAGAAGTTTAATTTCGAGACTGCAGCGTCATCTACCTATTAGTACATATTTGAAAAAAACGGATAAAAGCGTACCAAATATATTGAAAAGGTACAAAATCACGTCATTAATATTCCACTATGAATGAAACTGTTTAAATTGAAAGAACTCGAAGGGTTAAAAACATAGATGAATATTTTTCCGATATAGCCACCGTAAAAAATGAATTAGAACTAATTTATTGCTGTCAATATGCTGTTCACAGTTGCGCAATAGTAACAAAAAACATACGTTGGTACGGAGAGTTCATAATTTTTTGAGATTTTTTATGAATTTTTTATGATAATTTTGTGTAAATTATTTTGTCTTTATTTTGAGCATGTCATGAGAATTTTTTAAAGAATTTTTCAACATTTTTCGTTGCGATTTTTTATTTTGTTTTTTTAATGTTTTTTTGTAAAAAATTTTCAAAATTGTGTTTGAAAATTTTTTTAATTTTTTTATTTTTAATTTATTTTTTCAAAAAAAATTCAAATATTTTTTAACATTATTTTTGATGATTATTTTGATATTTTTTTGAAAATTTTTTGAGAATTTTTCTTAAAAAATTTTTCTTATAATATTGTTGAGAATTTACACCTGGGTTACACCTGGGCTGACCATGTAGGGAAATTCCAATGGGCTAGTCATATCATATCTATATTACGAACCCATGTAAAACCCAGATTTCAGGTTTCATGACAAAACCATCTTCTGCCCACTCTATGCCCAGGAGCTTATATATATATTTTGATGCCGCCCATCCAATGCCCAGGGACCCACGTGGGCCCCACGTGGGCCCCATTTAACCTGTCTACTTGGGTCAGACACTCACTCCGAGTAAGACGAGATAAAAAAGATATTCTGTTCCAAGTCTAGAAAAAATATTCATTGCCGGCTCGGAGCTAAGAGAAGTCTGAGGGTTGGAACTGAAGTGTTATAGAAAACACTATAGTTTCTTTCCCAGATCCTCTTTCAACATTCGATACATTGAAGTTTTGCTAACACCGGCTTCTGCTGCCAGTTCTCGATGGGATTAACGTGGGTTTCCACAAAACTTCCGCGTGTTTTTGATAAGTTTTTTGGTCCGAACACTGCGTTTTTGGCCTCGTTCTGGTTTATCAGAGATTGTACCAGTCTCCTTAATCTTTTTAACAATTTTCCAAACAGTTGAACGGTTCATTTTTAACTTGTATGCAATTGATACGTTACTCTCGCTTTCTTTCTAGAGCTTAATAATATATTTCGATCCACAGCCGTTATATAAAGTATGAATTTAAAATAAAGATACTTGAAATAGAAAGATAATCTTACTACCTTCAAAATAATATAAAATTTAAATAATCAAACACATATTTTAAATGATTTATTTAACATGCAAAACTAGTTGTCTTAATTCTGAAACACCCTGTACAATCCGTATTGACCTATTTATTCCTGCACTTTCAACAGAACTCTCAGCAATTATAGTATCAATAATAATCATTCTTAAACCTGCTGCTAATAGCGTATTCTTGAAAGAGTTATGGGTTATTTTAACCATTCTCTAGCCCATCACACGTAAGCTTCGCGTTGCCCCCCTGTACTAAAAACTTTCTATTGTTCTAACCTTCACACATGCAAAGATGTAATGGCTATGTGGGCAAACTGTGTTACAGTTTTAAAAAAAACGGGAACTGAGTGCTTTTAGATTCTATCCTGACATCTGTTGTTGCTGGCGGTCCTGAAGAGTTAAGTCGAGGGAGGAAACGTTTGCCTTGACTGCTGGTAAAGTAATGAAAGAAAGGGAAACCCAGATAGTTTCCCTCCCTTTAGCTCATACGTATCCTAGTGTGAGACTTCATTGACACATAATATCACACTACGCAAACTGTCCGATCCAGCAAATCTACAGCATGAACGCTCAAATTGTGTCCACCGTTTTCTGTTTAAAAGGACCGTTTAGACTTGCTTTTCATAAGGAATTTTCTAAAAAACAATACGTGATAATTCATAATCGATTCATTTTTCAGGTCAAAGCTGTTGCAACTTAAAAACTGAGTTTCGTTAGTCGCGAAATTGAGGTGCTATACCGAAGTGTTATAGCGTGATCATTCAAAGTATTTATTTTTTCGGTTTTACGTATACGTACATTGCATTTAGCCACAACATTCTGTATTGTAGTGTAGTGGTAACACAATAAAATGCACATTTTTCCATTGAAATATTGGAATACAGTAAAGCTCTACCGAGTTACATTCCCGAATCTTGAAAACTTAGTACATCGGGATGCCGTTTTCTCTATTGACAGGAGAAAATCTCGGCTGAAGAATGCCTAGAATAGGATCCTGTACTCAGGTTCTGAGGTAACAATTTTTTGGAAATAAATTTTGATGAGTTTCAATCTAATACGTGATTGCTTCCCTGATGTGTGTGTGTTGCACGAGGGCACATTTTATCCTCAAATGAAGGTCGGCGGTCAAGGGGATTGGCCTTCAGTGTATCTTGGGGACTTCGTGGTCCTCACTTTTACGTAAAATTTTCGAGCGCCGCTCAGAGGGATGATCAAATTGTTCGTCGTCGTCAATATATTTGGAAGAGTTATTGTCCCTCAGTAATATCCGAAATTACTTACAACGCTGGCGGAGCAAGTCACATGTGGATTTAGATGCAAGACTTTGCAGTTTTTCTCTTCTCGGGCTTTCTCGTGACGGTGAGACCAGCGAACTGTGCAAGCGATCTCCTGAGCGATTGTTTTTGTTGGTTTGTTTCTTCTTATTTCATTATTTCGTCTCTATGAAATGCTTACGCTGTTTTTTCCTGGATTTGTCGAACTCTGCTACATATCGCATTAAAATTTTGTGCGTTCATAGTACCATTTCTGCTTCGTCTTTGCCAAACCAAACTGTGTGATGGTCAAATTGAACGAAAACGATGGTGAAATTCTGTAGATAAATAAGAATAATATAATCTTGTCTCAAACGTTGTCTTATGATGATTACGATTTTAATAACGATAATGAGTTTTTCTGTTTCCATATGACTTCATGTTTTCTATATTTTCCTGGTTGGACCACGTGCAGTTGAAAAATTATTCAACACAATTATTTACTTATTCGTAAACGATATTAAGAAAAGATAGTGTAATTTTGGTAATTTTTCTCTGACCTAAAATGCATTTTGTCTGTGTTCTATAGTTGGCATCATGTTGTATACTTTCTATAGCTTACTGTGAGTGACCTGTCACACAAAAACCTTTGTCACTTATACTCTATCCACTACTATTTGTATTTTTCACAAGACTGCTCAGTCAATTTTGCAGTTTTACTTGTGTTGTCTTAACTGTAAAATTTCACTGATTCTAATTTTTATGATAGAATAAAAATGAAGTTATGTTTGTGTTGCAGCTTTTTCACAAAAACAATTAACTCGATGTGAAAATTGATCGTACGTTGTCCCAATAACTTTCAGAAAGTGACAAAATTTCGTAATTGGATAGAATATGTATTGTTTTTATTTGTGCAGTTCGTTACTGTCGTGGAAGACTCGTTCGAGCCGAACCAGGACGGCGTCTGTTCAGGTCGTCATTGGCCCAAAGGAAGGCCTCCAATTTACGTTATCACTCCGACGTACCGACGAGCTGAGCAAATCCCCGAGTTAACCAGACTCGGTCAGACTCTGATGCTGGTGGACAGTTTGGTGTGGATTGTCGTGGACGACGCAGAGTCTCCTACTCAGATTGTGGTCGACCATTTAAAGGAGCGCGGCCTCTGCCATGTGTATTTGACGTGTGAGTTTCTAAGAACTCATTTGTATGCCGTCTTCTGGCTTCGAAGTTTTGAGGAAATGTTCGATAAAGGTATTCTTATTCAAAGTTACATTGCTTTCCGATGTATGATCAATACTCAATATTGATGAACACGTTCTATGATCAATATTACACAGAGCAAAATTTTTGGCGGACTGTAGAGGACAAGTAGGCGACGGAGGATAAACATATTTTCATTGAAATATCAATAGAAGAAACCTGTGTGGGCTCAGATAGACTTTTCTGCTCTTCACTTCGTGTTTTGCTCAATTAATCTATAATTTGTGTGGAGGAAATTTGAATTATCGGCAATAAATCTTTCCCGATTTAGCAGACATACAATGTTAAGAACATGTTAGCATTGTATGCTTATTAGAAGTAAAATGTAATCCACGAACACAAATTTCAATGAACTTCTGTAGTAGGTATATTTCTTTAAACTACAATGCGTACAAAAGTAAAATAAGTGAGCGTTAGCACGGCTGGAAAGTGGCTGCACAGTCAGAGGTGCCTTACTTTAAAACTTCAGCGAATAAACTGGTGGATAACTTTGTGTGAATCGATCTCATACAGGGGCCATTCCTAAAAAACGCGTTATTAGCCATCATTAAACTTTATGTGGCGATGGTGCTTGTGAATTGGGCGTCATTTCGCAAGGAATCGCCTTGAACTCGTTTCCATTAACAACATTCGATATCTTGAAATCTGTACGAGTATTGAGTCAAGTGCCGCAGATACTAAATCAACTTCGAGTTATTCATTAAATCATATGAAATAAAAATATAAATCAATTCATATATTGCCCTACGGTATGCAAAGTCGTATGCTATTCAACTATGATACATTGAATGTTATTGAATACCCCCTGATACTGTGTATCATTGCTGAGATCGCTTTTGCTGTGGCTGCGGTGGTTAAACTAGGAATATAATAATAGTAATAATAATAATAATATAATTGAATAGTCTGATGTTTTTTTCCATCACAATTATTCTTTAATTAAAAGAAAATTCCTGGCCATCATCTTGACAGAATGTTTTTTATTTCTATTATTTATATGAGTGATATCGAAAACTAGAATTGATTTCAAAAACTAGTCCCAGTTCTGATATGCAGCAGCCCATCTTGTTTTCATTTAATTAACAATCTAAAGGAAAATACTTTTTGTATACGTGTGTTTTTAGGGGCTTCTCGTATATTGTTTAAAGCACATTGTTATGCATCAGCAGGAATACCAAAACGAATCACACTTTAATGGTTTCTGGCGTGTGTTCACAGCACGGATGCCTGTCAAGTTCCAAAGGGCGAAGAATCCCCCCCGAGGTGTCGCCAATCGCCTCAAAGGCTTGGAATGGATCAGACAACACGCGAAGCAAGGCGGTGTTTTCTATTTCGCTGATGATGACAACTCGTACGATTCTAGACTTTTCGAAGAGGTAAGGCTTACTGACTCTGTACGATATCTACGTACATGTGTGTATTAAAAGCGAGGACATACTGTGCAGAGATCACCCTTCAAATGTCTAAATTCCAGTCGAATACGAAGTTTAAAAATGTTATCATGGGTTACGCGAAAAATCGATTTTCACGTTTGTTTCAACTGAAAACTATAAACTAACTATCCATTGGCTATTAAGTATAAACTATCAATTGAATTTTGCCAAAAACTCGTGGATTTTTTTGCATTGACAACAATTGAACATGGTTTTGCCAAATCAATACTTATAGATCAGTTCACCTTGTTGAAGATACTGAACCCCACCAGTTTCATATGCGCATTCACCGAACCCATCTTAATTGGAAAAATGAAATGATTTTTTAAAAATTCTAAACATAGGTGTACATTTTACTGGTGCACAAAATGACCCGTGCATCAATATCACTGTGTTCAACGAACAAAATCGTCAAAACATGATTTTCGCACAAAATCAAAGATATAATAATGAATATTTGCTGTAAATCATTGTGACTTCTGCTGTTGCCTTTCAAAGACCAGTTCAGAAATACGCCGCTTCACCTCGGCAAGTGCCACTCTCATGTCATTTTCGCAACAGTCTGTTCCTTTTCTTCGTTTTCATGTCCAGCTTCCTTGAAAAGGATTGCTCGCAAAGATATGTTGTAACGAACGATATGAAAATCTCCAGAGCTTTCTTATCAATAACAGGGTACAGTACCATTTTTTGTCACCAAAATGTTGAAAGCGTTGTTGTTCTGAAGAGTTACTGTTGAACCTGGGTCGGCTGAATTTCAATGATTTCATCGAGGTATTCATCATTGACATGTGTTGGCTCAACACGAAATGTGAACGGCTGTCTCACCTATACTGGATATGACTCTCTTGTAAGGAAGTATCCGTCGAGAGACTTTTCAAGCCTATCTAAGTGTGAGGCAATTGCTTGCTTTAGTTCCGCTGGTACAGAAATGTCTCCGATTCCAGATACATCTTCAATGTTACTTACACAGTCGTCCAGCACGGGAAAGTTTGCCAAGTTATTTTTCTCTGTTCGTTCTCATAACGGTAGCTTTTTTGAAAAGCCTTTAGGTTTTCTTCCGCTTCGATGATGTTGACTCCACCGTCCTGCGTCTTTTGATTGAGATGATTAAGAGCTGCGAAGATATCAGCGAAGTACGCTAAAATGAGATTTAAATCAGAATTTTTGAAGCAATCTGAAAGACAATGTTGGTGCTCTTGTAAAAACAGGGCTAATTCCACATGCACGGTAAAAACACGATTCAGCACCTGTCTTCGGGATAACCACCTAATGTTAGAATGGTACAGAAGTACCTCGAATTCAGAGCCCATTTCTTTACACAGCTCACTGAAAATGCAGTGCCTGAGAGCACTAGTTCGCACATAGTTCACGCATTCCACTACAATTTTTAATACTTCTGCCAGTTTTGGAGGCAAGGTTTTTGTTGCCAACGCATGCCTGTGCAGAATACAATTCGTAACGATGATGTGTGGAGCATCGGCCTTCACTAGCGCACTAAAACTAGACTTTCTTCCCAGCATGACTGGAGCTCCATCCGAACAAACTGCAGAAACCATATCCCACGAAAGACTTGTCTTTGATGAAGTTATCCACAAGTTTCTCACATCGGTTGCCTTAGTTGTTGTAGAAGCCTTAGAATATAAAAAATCTTCCCTTATCACGTCCTCTATTGTCACTGATGGTGTCATTTGAAAGAAGATATTTGGGATAAATTTACTTCAGCCTCTTTTCCCAGCATGATATTTGTCATCTTCAGCACAGCTGGTTTTATGAGTGTTTCACCAATGGTGTGTGGTTTACCCTGCTGTTTGATCAGGTAAGCAACTTCGTACGATGCTATGAGGATCAGTTTGTTGATGGGTACAAAGCCGAGAACAGGCAGAGTAGCCTTTTCATCGAATCTGGCTCTCTTCACCTTTAATTCAATGAGCGTTGTGTTCTTGTATTTTCCATCTTCGTACAGCTTAAGGAAGTGTTCTCTTAGTTTTGCCGGTGCTAGACTAGAATTGCTCAACTTGGCATTGCAAATCATGCAGTTAGGACGCTGACTCCCATCACGTTCCGCTTGCATGTGAATCTATATTGTACATATTCATCCGACCACTTTCTTTTTTTGCTCGACATAGTAAGTATGAAAGGATTAAAATATTAGGAAATAAATCACAAGACGTACCATCACGACAGTCACAAGTTGACTACTGAGCGCACCAAATTTCCTGCAGCACAGATTCGCCAAGCGATGTAGCGTGATCACCTGCAGCCAATGATGGCCAAGCGAGGCGTGTCATCACAAATCTTATGAGTCGAATGTGTGTCTTGACCTCCGCTAAACCCCTGTGACTGGCTCACAGAACCCCTGGGATTCGATCGAACCCAGGTTAAGAACCACTGTTATAGATGGAAAACCCGTTTTCGCTTAATGCTCTAGTTACAGTCTTATACACGTGCCAAGTTTGATCATTCAGTTAAGTATGTATGAGTTATGAGCTACATGCACCTTCTACTGTCACTTAATGATAAATTGTCATTACAAATTGTATTTTTCGTTAAATTAAGTTAATGAAATTTGTTTTCAACGTTATTTCTTTAGAGCTTGCATTTCGCCTCTGAGTTTCCCCTTGGAATAAAAATAAGTTGGTATTTCTTGGTGCAAGTTTGAGATTTAATGCTCTTGTACCTGCTGCACAACTAACAAAAACTTCGCCACGATTACACCGACAGAGCATACGTTTAAACTACTTATATTGCATGGAAACGTGATCAATTCAAGATTTCATGCTATTTTTACCGAATTTGCTTTGAGCAGATGCGTGGCACGAGAAAAGTATCAATGTTCCCCGTGGGGTTGGTCACAAAATTGGGCGTCAGCTCCCCCATCGTGCGTGACGGCAAAATTACAGGTTTTTACGATGGCTGGATCGCGAATCGAAAATTTCCAGTCGACATGGCGGGCTTTGCCGTCAACATAGATTTTTGGCTGACAAAGCCTAATGCTACAATGCCTTTTGCCGTTGGCCATGAAGAAACCAAATTTTTGGAGTCGCTCGGCATAACCAACGATGACATTGAACTCATAGCTAATAACGCGACGAAGGTGAGTCATGATGCAAGGTAGAACACTCATTTGTTACAAAAATGTTGATGTGTTCGAATGATAGCATTTAACAAAATACATATTCGTTGGTACAATGATTTGAGAGATAATTTAGCCAACATTTCATCTGATATTAATATTTATGTTGATGCAATTTTGACAGTCATAATCGAAGACGACGGAAAAGTTTTAGTTTCTCAGTGGAGCTCACCGAGCTAATTGTCTTAAAAGTCCTGAAAAAAGTTTACACAATCTTGTATTATATGAGAACTTACCGGTATGCAGGTATCATATTACATAGCATTTGTCATATTACATGAGAATTTACCGGTATGCATGTATCACTTTGATTGAAAAGAGCTACACACCATGGAAATTGGTTGAATTTTATGCTAAATGCAAGTGGTAAAACTTGATTTAGTTTTTGTGGGATTTTTGTGTACTTCGGTTTTACTTCAACATTGAAATAATGAATTTTTATTTTTTTATTTTGTAACCATTTCGAATGTTCGTTTCGCTACTTGACATGTTTTAATTTCGTGTGAGCCTTCCACGAAAATAAAATTTCAGACAGGTGCAATGAGTTCTGTAAATTTGAAACCCCTGCACTAGCTTCAGAAAGTGACTAGCAGTTTTCGAACATCTGACTTCATTATGTATTTATGCGTTGACATTTGTACTCTTATTCGGATCGATGAAAACTTAGACATCTGACTCGATTTAACCTTAGCTATAAAATCACAACTTTTAAAATGCGAATAACTTGTGCCCGTATTTCAGTCTATATCTACACGCAGACCTTAAAGGTTTATTCGTTACCTGCATCGGAGGATGAAAATACTTTATACGTATAGACCTATAACTCAGACTATAAGTGTTCGGTATATGCAGACTATAACTCAGACTATTAGTGTTCGATTGAGGGAAAATCTAGGTGCTGTCAGTTACGTTCTTCACTGAGATAACCTCGCACTGTTATAACTACGGTAATGGATTTGAAATAAGTAACTTCATATTTCTTCTAAAAAAAACACTTTATGGCGCAACTCTTACGTTTACTGGAGGCCTGGTTTACTAAACGAAAAATGCATTTAAGACTGTGTATTAAGTGCGTGCTGTATGTCATTTTAACTTCGATCAAGCGTGTGGAAATACTTCGTAATAACACAGTCCTCCGCTATTTGTGATTTGTGATGATGGCTTGAGGAATAATTTTTATTTATGATCGATTGTGTGTTATACAGCATTCGATTGCTTGTTAATTAGTGCAATCAGCAGTGTTATTTGTCCCTTAAATTATTCATGTTGCGTGCAGATCATGGTGTGGCATACGAAGACAAAGAAAAACAACAAAGCTGTGCTCGGTGACAAGAAGCTCAATTACGACAACAGCAACATCATGGTTTTGTTAAAACAATTATGGAGATGAGAATCCCGTATTCAGATTTTAATCTTGTAATGAATATATTTCCACTTCCTTCCAAAATAATTTATTCTCTATTGTGCTGTGATGAAAAATGCCTTTTAGCCCAATGTGCCTTTTCGTATGCAGCTGAACAACTTATGCTTTATAACTTCGACATAGTAAGCGGGAAGTATTCGTTTGGGAAGGCCGCCAGACAGCTCTAAATCTTCGTACTGGGCAAACATTTGAATGTCTTCTCATGTCTGAAAATAATTGTGTACATTCATTTCGATTATGTGCTGCGTCATAATGTTGAAAAAAATCAATTCGTGCCCAGTTCAGTTCTTTTAGAATAGGAGAAGTAATATAGTATTAGGGGACAAAAACAAAGAAAAACTGGAAAATTAAGTGTTCAGACAATAGATTTGAGGTAACAATGTGCAGAACTGATTGATTATACTGTGCAAATATCAATTTGTAGTCGGGACAGAGTCTCAGGGATGAAATAGTGGTTGAATACGGATGCTTTTTTACGAGTATCCAGCCTTAGGACGCTTTTACTTCGTAGTTCACTCACAAGGTTCGTTGGACTTACAATTATTGGGGCGCGTTGAGATTACTTCAATCCGTTCGTTGTTGATTCTTCCACAACGCATGAAGTCGTTCCAAAATTGCTAGGGTGTGCACCTATAAAGTTCTAAACTATTTATGTTCATCACGCTTATTTCCATGCGAATGAATTCACCGTGATGCAGTTCATTGAAGAACGTTCTTTTTTTCTCTCATGCTGAACTTCGTTGTTGGAGCTGCTCTAACTGTCAGCGATTTCGCAATGAGGCTATGTTCAACCAATGCAATTTGTTTCCTATTATTCGAAACTTTCTAGCCAATATGTTTTATAATTACGTTAAAAATTATTTTTTTTACAGACGTACTGTTATGGTGCAAACCACTAAGTAAATTTAGTGATAAACTCTCGTGTTCTCGGGGTTGGATTGCCTCGAACCGGTATGACAATTTATTCATGAAATTGGCAGCGATCAGATATTGTAGGTATTTGAGGCAGGAAATTCTTGTATGTAATGGAGGCTTGTCAGTCTTGTGCATCTATGAAACATGGCTAAATCTTTGAAGGGGTTCAATTGAGAAACCTTTTCTTTTGAGAGTGAAACATTCATCTGATAGAAGGGCTTACACTGGTAGCCTATATTATAGGACAAATTGGCCGGGCATGTAATAGTTCTGTCGAACATTTTGCGGGTCTAATTACCTCTGATCATTACTATTCTTTGACATAAAAACAAACACGTTTAAACTTAAGTGCTATAACCAACAGCAAAATCTCGTGTCCTCCACTAACGTGAACTTCCAGTCACTATGAAGGTTGAGACGAAAACTTATTTCTCTAAAACTTCGTTGATGGGAAACCTGTTAATTTTTCAATATTCATTGCAAGAAGTAATGCATCAAAGATCCAATTACTGTGTTACCGGACTTACTGACCAATTAATGTCAAGTTGGTCAAGAGTTCCCAGTCAGCAAATCCAGTAACAAACGATAAGTTTAAAAGCTCAGTTCTTTTCAGGTTTTGTGTGTTGTATAATACTTTTAATTAAAAGGGGTTTGTATATTTATTTTTATTGCACTTTGAATCACAGTATTTTAAAATGATGATATATTCTTTTATTTATTGCACAACAAATTGCAGGGAATGGTTGATACGGGGTTTTTATATCTCCTTATTGCACCAGAGTTAAATACATGGTGTCTCAAAAAAATGTACTCACCCTTTAACCGTTGCTAACATGCTGTCTTCTTTGTGTTGCAAGTGTGAGGTTTGAACCTTTGCGAACATGATTCTTTAATCACATTTAATCATGTTCGCAAAGGTTCGAACCTCACACCTGCAACACAACGAAGACAGCATGTTAGCAACGGTTAGAGGGTGAGTACATTTTTTTGAGACACCCTGTATTGCAGCAAGGATTTTTGCACTAAGCGACCACTCGACAACAGACTGAATGTGTTGCCTCTCTGACTGCAGGCGCTCGACTACCCCTACTCTACCTCAGGGCTGCCACTGAGGTTTTTCTCTTTCCCCCAGATTTGCAGTACAAATTCCCCCATATACAGCAAAAATCCCCCAAAACTAAAAAACTCATATTATGCAATAGATTTACTAAAAACTGACTTTACTTACTGTATACTTACTTACCTTACTGAAGGTCATGTTCGGCAAAGTATACTGCAAGAATAAGTTCGCTTTTTGCAATTTCTTTGGATCCCTTGGACGGTTCTCCTACCATAAAGTGCGCGATATCAACGCTTCTACCTCCAACAGTTATATTTCTCTTATGTTTTTCTGTAATACT
>VCRD01004624.1:12221-43222 GCA_006783055.1 Trinorchestia longiramus
AATAAAGACTAGGCCTGCCACACACATAAAATATCTCTTTATTTCAAAGCACACAAGTATTTAATCTTTAAGAACTTCTGCGTTTCGCCTCCTTCGCCTAAGACAATACGTGAAACAATATCTGAATTCACAAATTAATGCATAAGACTCATTACCACACTTTTAAACAATAATTTCAGTTAATGAAGAAAATTTTAATTACAAAGTATTCGCTCAGCGAAAGAAAGCGAGAACCGCTTAGTCACGGAGTCACTGTCAGACTTTTACTCAGCGAACTCTGAGTTTGTTTGAACTTCGAACTGTGGCCTGTGACACATGACGGTCATGAGACAGTTTCAGTCAAAGCAAATCTCGTCGGAAGTCTGTCTGAGGACGATTTAAACTTCGTTAAATTGCCTTTTATACGTCATTAAAGAGGGTATTTCCTGTTCCGCATCATGACATCTACATTTGAATGAACATAAGTCTGGGTGTAACCCAAAATTATTCAAGTTACAGAATTTTTGCATTGAAAATAATTGCTAGCGAAATTCCCCCAGATTTATTCGTTTTTACGAGCGTTTCCCCCATTCCCACAGACTACCTGCGTTTCCCCCAGATCTGGGGGAATTCCCCCATCAGTGGCAGCCCTGCCTACCTGCTGACGTTCCTTCAATACATACGGAACCACGCAAGCGACAGATTTTAGTGCACATACCTAAGGTAGCAAGAGGAGCGCCCCTAATGTACACGTCCTACTGAAAAACTTAGTGAACGACTAGGTCGTTCACATCCCCCACAATCAGATAAAACAAATTCAAAGTTCGCGGGACTGCCTAATTCAAATACTGTAGTGCCAATACTTTAAAACTTACAGGAATACAAATACAGTTATTAACACGTTGCCTGCGATTGCCTAGCTGGTGCAAATCTTTACTTTGTACACACAGTCACTAGAAAGCCTTGAAAAAATTATAGAACCTAACCTGAGCGACCCACCGGCGGGTCGTATCGCACTCAACGTGTTAATATGAGTTTAAAATTATCAGAAAACTATCACAAAAACAACAACAACAACAACTAAGCTACATAATTTCCTATTAAATAGATTCAATTATGCGGCAATTAATATCCTTGTGTATTAAGCCAACGCTCACTAATAGAAACTCTAAATTAGTTACGTTTAACAAATGCCGCGTTATTTAATTTACACTTCATCTGAATTCCACCCGACCGACCACGAATTCAGTTCCCTCCTGAGATGATCATTTAACCCTTTAGCGACCAAGTGGACTATTCGGTCGTCTTTCACGGTCTTTGGGAGAATTGTTCTAATAATTAAACAGTGAGCAATATGAGGTTGCTACTAGGTTTGAACGCGGTGGCATGTTACAGCGTCGTTCTTTTGGCTGCCTGGCTCTCAGCATGCTTCATTGCATCAGTGTACAGACGGTCTTCGTGAGCTTAGCTGTAGAAACTAGAAAAACAAATTGGTCGCTAAAGGGTTAAGTCCGGTCTATCTGACATCGAACTTTTAGTCAAAAGATCATACTCGGCAGGCAATTTAAAACTTTCTTCGATACAGGTTGGAAATCCCTCCAGTACGCTAAATTTGAACGGATTTTCTGCTCTAGGAACTTTCAGATTTGTTCTGTCGCTGTTATTAGCAAGCGCTTCCACCAGCGATTCTAGAGCATTTTTTAAAAACGATCGACTTAGCCTTTGCAGCGCGCTGTCACGCTGCAGCTCGGTTCTTGAAGCTGAACCAGCCGTCGGCTGACGGAGTTCGACTGAGTAGTCTTTCCGGGTACGCTGCTGCTCGAGAACCTCCGGTTCGTCGCTCAGATGGTCCCACTCCATACTTGGCTGCTCATCTTCATCTATCGAAGACTCGTCACGGCCTTCCTCGCCTTCTGCATCGTCGAACACGTCGGCTTCTTCCAGGGACACTGTAGCAGCTATTTTGTCACCCAACCTTGACAAAGAAATTGGCACGCCGCCCATCATTGGTGCTACCAGTGGCTCATTTATGCCATCTGTTCCTGGATCAAGCGTACTTGCGCGCGGCAAGTCCGCCACCGGTCGTGTTTCGTGTTTCGAGCTGCTGCCGTACACCCGCGCTGTCCCGGTTGGAGAGGAACTTTTACTTCTCATGCATTATCGTCGCCATGCCATTCCTTTAATTGATTAAAATGTACATTGTGTACCTCCTTGCCATTCGACCTCGCTATCTTGTATGTAATGCCATTAGGATCGGCCTCAATGACAACAAATGGTCCTTCAAACTTTGGAGCCAACTTGTTCATTGACGGCAACGGCAGGATCCTTCGCGCCACCAACTGGCCGACAAGATAGGGCTTAAACGACTTTTGCGGCGGTCTCCAATATGGCTCTGTAAAAGGAATGGTAAGTTTAATTGCATAGTTTGAAAAGAAATCTGCAGGGGTGTGTCCGGTTTGAGAATGTAGCGTATTATTATAGATTATTAGACTTCTTGTTAAATGGTCTGTCCATGGAGTTTTATATTCCTCACACGCAGCTCCCAGAAGATTCTTCAGCGTAGCATTTAATCGCTCAACCGCTCCGTTGCAATTTGGTGAATATGGAACAGTTTTAAAATGTTTTACACCATGTTTTTGAAGCATTTTTATAAATGGTCGTCCTCTAAATTCGGGGCCATTGTCAGTAGTCACCATCTCTGGAAGTTTCATGAGAGAACTGAAAATCCTCTCTTCCAACGCCTTGGCTACAGTTGCTGACGTCTTATTTCGCAGTGGAACGGCGTTTCCGAACTTTGTGTATGTGACTATGCCAACCAGTAAATATCTAATATTACCTCGTCCCGGAGGAAGTTCAAGAAGGTCGACAGCATAGTCATTATATGGAGCCTTCGGTACTCTTCTATATAACGGAGCGCCACCCTTCGCTCGGCCCTTAACACGTTGACTCCGAAGTGGTACGTATGTGTACCACGTAGGTTAGGTTCTGTAATTTTTTCAGATCATTCTAGTGACTATGCGTACAAAGTGAAGTTTTACACCAATCAGGCAATGAGAGGCAACGTGTTAAAGCGCTGACACACCGAACACTGGTACATTACGTATGCCACAATCGGAGCTAACCTTGGACTATAATAGTATCTGGAGATTGCTTCGACAGTTTTGTCTCTTCCTATATGACCAGATACTCTGTGAAACTCTTCAATCATGCGAGGAATGCCTTAGCTGGAATTACAGGCATCTCACGAGAACCACCATACAAAACACCATCACGAAGACGCAAAGTTTCCACTGCTTTCAAGAATTTTCGACCTTGAAACGTAGTTTTCAGCTCATCAGAAATTTGCTGCAATGTCGCGTCTCGTGCAAGCAACCGCTTCAAAAGACAAATTACTAGGTCTTCTGATTGAAGGTTTAAAAGCTGCTCCGTTATTAAATGAAGCAATTGATTTTTCAAATCCTTTGTAAATTCCGCCCCGTTGATTTTTCTGTCTGAACTTTCTGCCACTGATGTTTGAGAATTTAACCGTTTCTTTTTGCAAATTATTTTATTTTTCTGTTGAACATTTACTTCATCGTTTATGATGGTATACAAAACTTTGTGAAGATTTTTGTTGCCTTCTGTCTTTTTTCGCCATGACGACCTGATTAGCATCCTCTCCGTCCGGCTCAAGCAGGTTAAAATGAACACCGCGCAGGCTCTGCAAATGAACTGTAGGATTAAGCTCATCACATCCGAATTTTACAATGCCAATACCGTCCTCGTGTATACACACATTCATTCTAAATTCTTTCGCAAAAGAATCCACTAAACAAAGATCCGGCACTGTACGAACTTGCTTCATTGCTTCAATTCGTTTCAAGTCACGCTTATTCTTACCAAGTCCATAGTCTTTCGGGTGTTTGAGCACTCTAGTCACAACACTTTCCCTAATAGTTGCATGCTCGTCAACACTTCCACTCAAGCCCAATGATAGAACACAAAATAAGGAATCCGGTCCACCAGGAATTAACTTCAACTTTTTACCTTGTAGAGATACAGCATAATCTGGATCAATCTGGTTACCGTTAACCGGCAGACTTGCCATTCTCGAAAAAGTGTCTGCTACCACATTGTCCTTACCAGGTACGTACTGTATCTCAAACTGGCCGCAATGCAGATCCTCAAGTGTTCTCATTAGTCTTGCATCTACACTCTTCATTGAATTTAGGTAAATCAGCGGTCTATGGTCAGTCCTAATCACATATTTACGACCATAAATAAAAGGACGAAAATTCCTTACCGACCATCGCAAACCTGCAAGCTCACGCTCAGTAGCACTATAATTAGCTTCTACTTTATTAAACGTTGTACTAGCGTAGGCCAGGACTCTTTCTTCTCCTTTCTGAACTTGGGACAGGACAGCTCCAGCGCCAACTTCATTTGCGTCCACAGTAATTATCAATGGTGCAGCGTCTTCTGAGGGGAAAAAAATGTACTCACCCATAGTCAACCACGAGCCTATAGGCCAAGTGCCCGTCAGTCCATTCGCAACCGTTACCCAGTGAACAGTAATTTTATTTGCGCTTTCAGTTTTTCTGACGGCAGCGAAGTCGACTGTATCACTTCCCTCGAAGAACGCCCCCCACGAAATAATCACTACGGAAAAATAACGCGTTCCCTAAAGTGGTTCGTTCCCTAAAAAACTAAACCTATAACAGACTCGTGCAACCAAAATTGGTTACGCTGAGGTAGGTAGCTCGATCGAATTCAATTCCCGTCGAGGAATACTAAATTCCTAAAGCACGCCCAGAAGAACAGACAATATCACCGTGCCTCCTTAGGTGCAGCTCAGAAATCCCATCTATTACTCCCGAAGAAAGCTAAGTCCCAAAACTATGTCAAAGACAATCCCTTTAATCGCACCCCGAGGTAGCTTCTCATGGAATGGATCTCGAAGGAATGTACCTAAATTATGTCTGCATAGATATACTGTATTTGATAAAATTCTTTGACATATCGTCGTATATCGGCTATTTCAGAAAATAATAGAGGACAGTATAGGCAGGATGTTACGGAATTGTATTGATGTTTGTTTTTAAAATTAAATAAAAATAGTAATTAAGAGTAAAATGATATTTTTTACCCCTTTTTCACTGTTTTCCATGAGATATATAAGCTACTGGGGTTGAGCCAAATTTTTAAACAATAATAATAGTTAATCATGCTTTTTGAAATCCTATTGGCGTTTCAATTATAATGAAGCTAGTTTCTCGTACGACAGTACAGCGTGCGTACACTTTAAAGTGGTACCAAGATAATTACTTAAAGTGAATTATATCTTGAATTATATTAATTATACTCAATCTATGACTATCTTGATACTTCAATATGTAAATTTAGTTTTAAAAAAGAAGTATTTACTAAAGTATTTGAATACATTTCATGTATTTAGTATTTAGTATTCCAATACATTTGAAAAATGTATTTAGTATTCAAACACATTTGGACGATGTATTTAGTTCTTAGTATTTAAATATATTTAATGTATTTAGTGCCTATCACTGTATATATCGTATTATTGTGTTTCTCGTGGCTGTAGGAATCATTATTCGGTGGTGTTTAACTATTTGCTGTTGATGTCTAGCTTAGTGCGTGAAACCTGGCGAGGTCATTACCAGTGATTTAAATTTGTTCAGTTTTTAAGATGTAACTGTTGTGAAAACTGTTCTCTGCACCAAAACCCCTGAAATCATTTTTTTACTGCATTTTGGAGTTATCGAAAATGTATGTACGTTCCTACGAAAACGAAAATAAGAGTTTCCTATGCTTCAGTATAATGGAGAGAGTCATTGTTAGTGGTTGTATCCTATGTATATGAAAACTCGTTGTGATATTCTTTCGCGTTCGTACAATTTGCTCTATGGGAAATAGATAGTACATGAATTGTGTATATATGTTCTCATCGTTCACAAGTCATTTAATTATATCTCAGGGGCTCTACAGGAGAAGATTATTCATCAGCATACTTCAGTAACGATGCTTCTAGAGCGATTCCTCTGACGGTATGTAAACAGTGCTTGTTTGCGCTGGTAATAAACCTGGCGTGCCCAGTATTTCTCTGAGGTGTACTGAATTATCTAGTATAACATTCAGTAGTTCTTGTCCATGGTATGTTGTGACTTTATTTTGAAAATTAACTGTAAAAAATCAGCAATCCTCTGAACATAAAACGTGCAGAATTATGGAAAATGCCAGATAACTGATATTTAAATTCGTCGTTTGACCTATACAATTCTTTAAAGAAAAAAAACTGAACATGGAAGTAAAGTAGATGAGATTGTGATATTTATGAAATAATATCGTGGTACAGAATTTCAATTCCACTTCATAAAATAGTTCCTATGATTTTTTAATTATTACTGCACCCTTAAAAGAAGCTGAATAACTGATCGTTTGTTAGGATGATCATTTTCATGACTGACAGTCATGAAAATGACACTCTAAGCAAAAAGAAGTTTCAACTTGTGAAAAATGTTGATGGGGATAGCAGTCCATGTGGTGAACTAGAAGCTGATGACAGTTGATTATTTAGTGTAGACGTCGACTTTCCACTGCTTTCTGGCTTCGTTATTGAAGACATCATAGTGCCGGTGGCTTAGTATACTTGAGTCTATCTCTAACAGTTTAATTTTCGCAAGTAAATTTGCTTGGTCTTTTGTCCACTTTCTTGCTCTAGTTTAGCTGGCAATTCAGTGTTCCACTTAACCTGTCGCAAGAGATTATTTTATCACGTCTTCCTAATTTTTGCCACTTATTTTCTTCTACATTCCAAGTTGTTATTGCATTTTTTCGATTCTTATAACCATATCCATAATTTCAGAATCAGGTAATGAACTGTACACACATTACCATCAATATCCATCCAGTGCATTACAATATCTTTATTTTCAATTATTAAATGCTCTTTATCATCATTGTTAATTAAATCTTTAACATGATCTCAAGTTTCTATGTCCATTGTATGTCAACAAGACAAGTTCGATTATGCTCTCCGAAATCCATGCAACCATCCCGCGGAAATCGAATTATCGATGACCGGATTTTATCTTGTCAATCTGTATATCGATTTGGGTTTTCCGTGTTCCCTATTTTTCATATTCGTGTGACTACACTCCGAGGCTCGTTTATTTCTGTGCATGTTTTCTTTCCTCTAAAGTTTTTATGCGTCTTGACCTTTTTTCTATCTTACCCCGAGCCTGGTGCTTTTTCGTCCGTGAGCAAAAAATAAAGTAACCACTATGAGAATTAATGAAGGCGTGCTCTGAGAAATCTAAGCAACATTTACTTTGAGGATCTCGTGACTACGGGGTGTCTCAAAAAAATGTACTCACCCTTTAACCGTTGCTAACATGCTGTCTTCTTTGTGTTGCAGGTGTGAGGTTCGAACCTTTGCGAACATGATTAAATGTGATTAAAGAATCATGTTCGCAAAGGTTCGAACCTCACACCTGCAACACAAAGAAGACAGCATGTTAGCAACGGTTAAAGGGTGAGTACATTTTTTTGAGACACCCTGTATTACTGCATGAACTAATTTGTTCCCTTGTTTTGATGTTTTCCAAAACTACAATACATTCAGTTGTTCTACTGCTGAGCTCCATGTATCTTGTTCCGATAGAAACTGGTACTAAGTAACCTTTTACTATCGGAATTATTGAGTGGGGAAAACTTATATCGAATACATCAATTATAACATTCAGAAGTTGTTTACAAACGCTAAATTCAAAAAATATCCTTGCAACATCAGAGTAAAACCTGACGAGTAAGGCATTACGTCAAATTATGAACTGATATTCTTATATGCGAGAAGTTTTGTGACTACGGACGAATTCGTCTCCTACGGCAGTAAAGAGTTAAAGGGAGCCTGCGAGTTTCTATTTAGTGCAAGCGCTCGGATAAGAGCAGTACATGATTTTCAAATGTTAAATTAAGTTACATACGTCATTAAGAAGTATGGCGCTACTTTCTCAGAGAGACAGGAGCTTCTCAAAATATACAGGATCAAGTTCTGTCGAGGATTTTATGCTTGATTATAACGAACGAATACGGATTTTTTGACTTCTATGGTTTTATTATGAAAATTTAATTACCTGTAGTCGTCAGAATATAGACCTCTATGCTAGATTAACAGCATGGTACTTACTTGCATTCCAAAAATATCTGTATTTTATTAGATGATAATAGCATCGTTATAATGTTCATGTTTTTTTAAATGTGCTTTTCAAACTGCTGCTAATATCGTCTATCAATTTTATTTTTTTTCCCGCAGGACTTTTTTCTTGTGATTCTTTACCGTTATTAGGCATAATTCCAACAAACCAGGATGTGACTTCGGCATCCCATAGTCTCAACTGCACTCAGCATTGTTCTTACTAAGTCTACAGTAGTTCTTTATCTAAAAAAAAATCACCAGAATTCTTACCTGATTGTACTTTCTTTTTTGACCATCACGCAGGTAAATCAACGGCAATTTGTTTTGCAGTTGTTAAATGTTGACAAATGTGAGATTTTATGGCAGTTTTAACTCTCAGTATTTCATACGGTGAGAATAAGATTAAACCACCATTTTACATATGACCCTGGGACCATTATTTTTTTGTAAGTGAGGCAGAGTTTTTGACAGTAATGAGATTACATCTTCGTACTTGCATATCCTTCTACCAAGGACTACTATAACCAGGACATGCACAGCCATGTAGCTGACTACGGAAGCGGTTAGCGGAGGCCAGTTCAGTGCGCTCTCAGTTATCCTCCATCCGTCACAGTGTGAACATTGTCGTAGTCTGTCACTGCTTTTCTGCTGCATTTCTAAGTGAATACTGTTTGTTTACAAAGTATATTGCTAATTATATGTATTAAAAATGCCGAACATGAGTGGGATTGTGAACTGTAGTTGTAATTGCAATAAGGAGAACAGGCGCCGTCTGAGAGACAGAAGTGGCTTGATGCTCTACCACCTCGTGAAAATTTTGTTCATAATCCAGACAAGTTTTTCATTTGTGAGATACACTGGGGTGCTGGCCCACCTTTGATCAAATTGTGTGGTGGTTCTATGCGACCTGGAATCCCTCCCAGTATCTTCAATGTGCCTGCTTCATGTCTGCCTTCTGCAAAACTTACACCTCGCCCGGCGAAAGTGGAAGACCAACAACTGAGGTATTTTCTTCAGAAGGATAAGATTACTTCATTTGATGCTTTCAAACCTGAACGTAACCTGCAGAAGCAGTACAAGAACTTGATTATTTCAAGATCGGAAGAAAGGCTTGTGTGTTTGTTCATGACCGACAACTTCAGTGAATGCAGCATTCACTGTTATATTTTATTTTTTTACTCTCTTTCTCTGATATGTAACGCCCGTTCATATTAAACACGATATATGTATACAGATAACTGTAATAATGATTAAATTAAATCGATCATCAGCAAGCCATACCATACGGTCAACAAGTAAGTAGAAAATATAATTTCAATTTAATAACAATCACAACTTTATGTTTTAAGTTTTAGCTCTCATAATTTTCCTTTTTCGGTCTTTCTCGGATGTTAAACATCCAATTCAGTTAAATGTAATGATGTCAAGTCTAAGCTGTGCCTAAAGAAAATATTTCGCTTATCACCTAAAATGCATACATTACCTACCACGTCAGAATTTATATGTATCACCAATGATTACCTCTTAAGTCATCATTGGAAAAGCAAAGTTTCATTTGTTTCCCCATGTATATTTAACGTTCATTGCGTGATGTGAATGTTTACGTATACCCGTAGGCACTGCTGTTCTATCATCTGTGATACTATGCATAGAATACTTACCACTTAAGGATTTTATGATAAGGCATCTTTGGAAACCAATGCTGTTACATTTCTTATGTATCAACTTTATTGGAAATATACGTTTTTGTTTTGTTTGTTTGTCTGTGATTGTCGAAAACAAGCCCACTTTGTGTTCCCCACTAACGCTCATTGCATTCAAGAACGGCATTAGTACCACTGTTTAAAACACTTCATCCCAACAATGGTTTTTACTTTTATGTCTGTTTGTTTATATGCCTGAATGTTTGTATGTTTGGTTGTTTGCATTGGAAAAGGTTTAACTATAATCAATTTGTAAAGTCTAAAACTGCAGCAACTCGGCTTTCTATAAAGTGGCCACTAAGCTCATACAATAATACATGTTAAGTCCGATTAAAATAGGTATTTCAGAGCATTACAGTGCTTTAAACCATTTAAAATTCACTGTTAAACCTTATTATCTCTTCTATTGCTAGAAAAAAGTAATTTTTGATCAATTTGTCCGATAGAAAATGTTACGTTACTAAGAATTCAATGGCCTCCGCTACCGTAGTCAGCCACGCGGCGATGCACGTCCTGGTTGTAGTAGTCCTTGCCTTCTACCTATAAACTTCGAAATGCAAATGTTTTGTACGTGCAATTCGTCGTATCTGGTGCTGGGTGCTATTTCTCTAGTACTTTTCATACGTAGATTTTTTCTTTCAGTCTTCTTAATAGCTATGGCATATAAATACAGC
Organism: Trinorchestia longiramus; assembly: GCA_006783055.1. NCBI lineage: Eukaryota > Metazoa > Arthropoda > Malacostraca > Amphipoda > Talitridae > Trinorchestia > Trinorchestia longiramus. The sequence goes on from VCRD01004624.1 coordinate 22,772, forward strand.
CAAGCTATTGAGCCCTGTCGTTTTCGCTAAAGTATTTTTCTAACATCCACCGAATGTCCGTAGCATTTAGAATGCGCTGGGGATGCTGTATCAAGTCAAAATATCTTCGTAATCTTTGCGCAAGAAAAAGTGTCTTTTCCTGAGGAGGTTTCTTTAGGTGCATTTTATAGCGTAAGAATACCTTCAGGGCTCGTAACTTCTCAAGTGTATTCCTAGCCCCTGAACACTTGGAAATCTACTGTAGGTTTAATTTTGCGTCTCTTCTCTCTCTTTATGTAAAGATGGGCGATTTATTCAGCTGGTCGTCTGCAACGCTAAAATTTTTGTATGTGTAGCAGGAGTCTGTTTTATCTTTTTTGTCCTCCTGAGGCCGTTTGTCCATCATTGAAACTACTTTGAAGTGAAACTCTTAATTTACTATTAAGAACAATATGCATAATTGATCGTTCTTTCAAGAGAAAATCCGAGGTTTTTCAATGTTAATTGATTGTAGATTGTAGTAGCGAACTCTATTGAAAGTTTGTCTGTGGAATTTAAAAATTGCACGAAAATATCGTCACAAAGCATTTTCCTTATCCAGTATTTCTGAACATTTAACTATATTAAGTATAATATTCAGCTGGGGGAAATATTTCCATAAAACACTGATTAACCATACTTTTTAAGCCAACTTTGTGTTAAATTAAAGCCCTTCCTCGGGAGAGGGAGAAGAAAATGTGATTGTCTCAGTCTATCTTAGGGACACGTAGTTGAAGGTGCTCCAGGGGTTCATTTGCTGATATTGTCTATTTTCTTCACTGCATTATCTTGAACATGAATGTGTATATACAACTACTCACTGATGAATCAACAATACTTTTTTATTAAATGCTGGCATGGGTTATGTTTAATAATCAGAAAAGTCCTATCTAGCCTTTCCTACTTCACTTTTCTCTATCGTAGAGGAAGTCGTTCAGTGGAAATTTCGTGCTTCACGAGTGCTATTATTCTGCACGTTTCCGTCATGTTGAAAGCATCCCTGTCACTGTCAAGTGCTCTGCTTGTGCATACAATGCTTGTATACTTGAAATATTTATAAGTTTATAACAACGACGACGGGCAGTCATCGTTTTTTATAACAACGAGTCCGCTATCATTGTTTTTTGCTACTACAGCCAGTTTTCAAGTCTTACAAGCTGTGAAAGAACATGAAAATTCATGAATTGGCATGTCGTAGCTCGTGCAACCTACTTATCTTACCACAGTACGTAAGCACACCGTGGTGCATCTTTCGCAACAGTACCGTAACTTCAGCTTTTTGGAGTGATTTTACTTTCCAGTGGGCTTGGAATTTTTCGATTGATTTGGTTGGCACTCGTACATTAACAAAGGCCAATAAGTTATAGCAGAAAGTCTCTTCTATCCACTGTTTCAATGCTTCTTCAAAATAGTGCTGGCTTTTCTTTTGAGACACGAGTTGTATACAAACAAACCAGACTTTGTCATAGCGTACTAATCACTGCACTTATCAAATTCCTGCAAATTATATTACCTAGTAACAACATTTGTGACCAAGCCTCATGCTATCCTTTTCAGTTATCCGTCTAGAGCTTTAAAAATAGCGCGTGCTATCATACCCTTTGTGTAGTGAAAGTAGAGTATCTTGTGGATAACAGTATATGTGTGAAATTTAACGTTAAGATCGGCTAAACTTTTACTGAAATAAGGGCTTTGTTCCAGCAGGCTTTTTAGGAGGCTTCCTGAGGCAAATGAATAAAACTAGGAAAGGTCGAAATTTGAGTTGCCTATGTCTTTTTATACCGTCGAGGATTGGCTATCGTGAATTCGTCACAGAAGATCTAACAGCTTCTTTTCTCATTATTGAACCTCTAACATAGAGATCATATTGTTCTAGATAGAATCCTTTTAGTAAAACTGATCGTAAATCTATTATTGCAGTCAACAGTTAGCTCTTAATAAATTGAATCATCGGTTTTATTTAGCGTATTGGACGGCATATAGGACACACTTTTTTCCAAAATTTTAGCTCAAAAAATCTCACTGCGAGTTATGTGTAGTAGGTGAAGTTTGAGAACTCCCGTAGGCCTAGGCTAATCTCTGACGCTCACTAGCCCAGTTTACGCTCAGTACTTCGTTTTATACGCCGTCTTCGTCGTTCCGTCTTATGTGCCGTCCAAGGACTACTATAAACAGGACATGCACGGCCATATAGCTGACTACGCTAGCGGAGGCCATTGCATTCTTAGAAATATAACATTTTCTATTGGACAAATTAATCAAAAATTATTTTTTCAAAGCAATATAAGGGATAATGTTATACAGTGAATTTTAAATCGTTTAAAACATTGTAATGCTTTGAAATATCAATTTTAGCCTGACTTAACATATATTATTGTTTGAGCTTAGTGGCCACTTCATAGAAATCTGAGTTGCTGCAGTTTTAGACTTTACAAAATGAATTATAGTTAAAACTTTTCCAATGCAAACAAACAAACAAACATACAAACATTCATGTAAATAAACAAACAGACATAGAAGCAAAAATCTATCAAACAGCAGCGATTAGTCAGCCAACCGGGCCTTTTTGACAGAGGTCTGAAGAAGGACTACATTCTTCTGCCAGTCTTTCTCTGAGGTTGACAGCAAATTTGAGGGGTTGACAGCAAATTTAGTGAGTGTAGTAGTCGTCAGAATACTGCCTTTCTTTGACTCGTACAGTTCCTTGACGCCTGCAAATGATGCCGTTGTTTTATTGTCAAGACTGATCTTCTGGCCCTTCTCACTGATCCAGTTGTCGCGGATGCAGTTGTTTAGCAGATGTAGCTCCAGTTGTTTAGCAGATGTACTGTGTCAAAAAGAAGAAACCAGACACGCTCGTTGTCAAGAGGATGCTTGGCTTTGGCACTGCAATCACGCAGTCGTTCAAACAGCTTACAATACTGCTGGTTCACCTTGTGGTTGTCTGTAATAGACCCGACGACACGTCCACTTGCCCTCTCAACAGCAGCCGCAGCCTCATTCACACGCTCAAGCTGGTATGCTGCCGTCAGCTTGTGGACGGGTGTCAGAAATCATCAGACTAGGTCCTTTGTGCAGTGACTTCATCATAACACACAGAATAGAAGTGGCCTTGCAGTTTCGGTTGTTCTCGGCCATGCCACTGAGCAACCCACCAGAAAATGAAACAGTTGGGCGAATTTGAACTTCATCTACCAAGAGAAACACATTCTTCTGTTACAGTAATTGGACTTTGTCAAATGTTTCCCTCAGCAGCTGATCCTTGTCAATAGATGAAGTGATGTACTGCAGCTTGCGTTTGCATGGCAGCACCAAAAAATCTCTGAGCTGTTCATAATTACACTTTGAGTATAATTGAAGAGCAAAACAATAATCATTCATGGAAAACTGCTTCTGTGATAAAAGTTCCAACTGACGTGTCAAAAATACCAACTTTTTCTCCTTCTCGGTGTCGACATAAGCTGACGTGTGAGCTTGAAGGGTGACAACATTTTGGATCGTTTTGTCAAACGGGATGTCATAGTGCATTGCCAAGCGCACAGTTTCGTCGGACTGCGTATACGATCTGAAACCATTGTTGGGATGAAGTGTCTTAAACAGTGGTACTAATGCCGTTCTTGAACGCACTGAACGTCAGTGGGAACACAAAGTGGGCTTGTTTTCGACAATCACAGACAGGCTGCACTCACTGAAGTAGTCGGTCATGAACAAACACACAAGCCTTTCTCTCGATCTTGAAATAATCAAGTTCTTATACTGCTTCTGCAGGTTACGTTCAGGTTTGAAAGCATCAAATGAAGTAATCTCATCCTTCTGAAGAAAATACCTCAGTTGTTGGTATAAATACCTCAGCAGCCACCGTAGTCGAGTGGTATGCGGCCCGTGTTCTGTATCGGGTCTCTGCTTGTGCAGAAAGACTGCGTGCGGGTTCGAAACCCGGCAATGAATACGAGCTGTTTCTCGTTTCACGCCGTGAGCTCGCACTTATCGGTAAGACCTCAGCAATTAAGACCTCGCCCATGGATCGTCGCACACATCCCAGGATCGTCGCATGGAGCTCACCATCATCCTTACTCTAAGAATGTTAACCTTAAGAATTTAAAAACCAATGTACGAAATGTCTATGTACTGTGTACTTGATTGGAAATAAAGATTGTTTGTTTGTTTGTTTGGTCTTCAACTTTCACCGGGCGAGGTGCAGGTTTTGGAGATGGCATACATGAAGCAGGCACATTGAAGATACTGGGAAAGATTTCAGGTCGCAAAACACGCGGCGCCTGTTCTACTTATTGTAATTAGCCCGACAGTTCACAATCCCACACTTGTTCGGCATTTTTAATACGTATAATTAGCAATAAACTTTGTAAACAAACAGTATCCACTTGGAAATACAGCCACGTGCCTCGAAATATAAACGATGTCCGATTCAAACCTAGCGACAGACTACGACAAAGCTTGCACTGTGACAGTTGATGACTAACTGAGCTCAGCGAACTGGCCTCTGCTAGCGTAGTCAGTTACATGGCCGTGTACGTCCTGTTTATAGTATTCCTTGATGCCGTCATATACGGTAGGTGCGACCCAACCAGCACAGTGTTGCAGAATGGTGCTAACTGTAAAACTGGCAATATTTTGGTTGTTAGAGATTATTTGAACACGAAGTATCCCTAAAGACATGTATTCCCACTTTGATTGGCTGTTAATGTTGTGGATATCTGAAGTTTATACTCGTATTAGAAAGGTTACATGAAAGCCATACATCAAATGGAAAAATAACGAGTGATATAATTAACAAATGTTGTAATGTGAATAATTGGCAGTCTAAAAGCACATGTACTTTATTGGCCACTCGGGAGAATACAACCAGATGACTATGAAGAATCTTTCAATCAAGCTACAAAGAAATAATTCTGATATGGAAAAGCTTTAGACTTTAGAGCCATCAGTACTCCACGTAGCATCTCTCACGAAAGGGCATACTAGACAAGCGGCTTTCCTTTCCACTGTTGCTCATTCTTATTTAAAAAAAATGATAACAATAAATAACTGGATTTCATACTGCACCTATCAAAAATAGTAGGTAATATTCTGTGATGGATATAAATAATGCTACACTAGTGATCGACCACTTCAATTCATAAATAAGTACACCTTTAACTTATGGTGAAAAGTTAATGTCCAGTTGAGACCGCGTGGATCATTTTCAGATGAATGAGGTTGAATACCGACGAGCCACGTTGTCTGAAAGAATAGAATGTAAAATGTGCATTAGACATTTGAATAAGAGTGTAACACTTTACTGAACCCCATATCATTATAGGCTGCTCAATAAAATCCAATGTCTATGCATGTTGTTCAGTAGAGCCGAACGTCAATGGATCGTGCTCAACAAAGCATAATTCTTGTGCATGGTGAGCAACAGAGCCCAATATTCATGCATGGTGTTCAGTATAGGCCAAGTTTCATTCATACTGCTCAGGTGAACTCATTCCCTTGTATAATGTATAGTAAAACAAAATCCATGCTTGGTATTCCATAGAGCCCTACGTTCGAGTACGGCACTCAGTAGAGCCCCATATCCATGTTGTTGTGCACGGGCGCGTTCATGTCTCGCTGCATGTTGGTCTTATCTCTCAGTTGTGTGATGAGCAATTTCTGCTGCACAACGCCAATGCGCACATCAATCGCTGTCAGCTCGTTTTTAACCCTCGTCAGCGCACGTCGCACGTTCAGAAGTGGAGCTGCGAAACACGGATTGGTTAGAGTTGAAATGCAAATACAGCATTTTAATATTATTTTCGTATGAAATTGTCTCATTAGCATTTTGAGACACATAGAACAATGAATGAATTCATGTTCCAGCAATAACGAATAGAAGTTTCACATCACTCAATTTATTGAGTGCAAGCTCACTGTGTCCAGTACACTCTATCTACGAATATTATTGGGATATCACTAACCGGCAATAGCAGTCCTTACCTCTAACGATGCTTTTGTTAAAAATGCTTCCATATCGAAACAGATATATAGAAGCCTTTGTTGTCAGCATTGCACTCATACTCGATTTGTTGTCTGAAACTCAGAGTCGTTAATCTTGTGCTTGATAACTTTTATTATCCTTGCGTATTCAAAATGAGAGCATCTCTTACCACAGTAATAATAAAGTATCTCAATCTCTTCAGTTTCAATGCGTAGGGCTACTAACGAAAGAGGTTCACGTACACGGGAAAAAGGATTCAGCGCTACTTGAAAATATTGTTTTCCGGTTCATTGACGTAGAAAAATCATTTGTTTCACAGTCTTGTGTTTTAAACGAAGAAAATCAATGGTCGCGATTCACTTCTCGCAAAAAGCGTTGCAAACGAATCACTAACAACCGTTTCTGGAATTCCATGAATCTTTCGGCCGTCAGTCACCAGCGGTAAAAAATAAAAATAAAGAAAAATAAAGTCTTTTAAATGAAGTTGTTGAGCAGTGTAGTGCCGCTATGTTTGATTAAAATGTGACACGAGTGTAACAGCTGCTACTTCTCACTTACTGCCGATCTGCCCTTCTTACTTACTTTCGTTAGTCATGCTCAAACTGCTCCGCTTACTGCCATCAGTTATGTTCGAGCTGTTTTCACTTACTGCAGTGTTATGTTCGGGCTGTTGTTACTTACTGCCGTCAGTCATGTTTGAGCTGTCCTCACTTACTGCCGTCAGTCATGCTGGAACTCCGCTCCTCCATCTCATGCTTGATCTTGTCGAGGTGGTCTGTGATCTGCGCCAGCTCGTGCGACTTCTGCGTTAGGTTCCCCGATACTGACTTGTACTGCTCCTGCGTCTCCGATGCCTGGTTCTGAACAGCAGAGTGGAAGAGAGGTGGTTGTCACTTTTTCCCCTTCCTATGTTTTAAATATAATATCCATGCAGCCTGCGACTGGAAAAGTGCTACTTAGAATGAAAATATAGAACACGTTCCTACATAATTGAGTTAGTTTAACGTTACGTTATTGTTTAAAGTTGCAGTCGGAGAGTAAAACTTATTACTTTACAATACCGTTACGTTTAACATTAGTTGATGAGTGCAGAGACAGCGGAAAATCAATTATAATTTATTTAATGTGCTATCAATTTAAACATCACTGTTCGTTGCAGTACAAAATTAAAATTTATAGATTCATTATCTTTAAATATCAACATACGTTTAGGCTTTTCTTCTTTCGGCAATACCAATTTGGAAATATTTAAAAGATTTCTTTTTTCTCACAAATGACGACGACGTAACGTGAAAAGTTTAAAGTTCTACGAAAGCAGGCTACGTTTTACAGCATATTCAGTGACAAGGCAAGAGGTACAACACATTCAGTGACAAGGCAAGAGGTACAACACATTCAGTGACAAGGCAAGAGGTACAACACATTCAGTGACAAGGCAAGAGGTACAACACATTCAGCGACAAAGCAAGAGATACAACACATTCAGTGACAAGGCAAGAGGTACAACACATTCAGCGACAAAGCAAGAGGTACAACACATTCAGTGACAAGGCAAGAGGTACAACACATTCAGTGACAAGGCAAGAGGTACAACAGATTCAGTGACAAGGTAAGAGGTAGAACACATTCAGTGACAAAGCAAGAGATACAACACATTCAGTGACAAGGTAAGAGGTACAACACATTCAGTGACCGGGCAAGAGGTACAACACATTCAGTGACAAGGCAAGAGGTACAACACATTCAGTGACAAAGCAAGAGGTACGACACATTCAGTGACAAAGCAAGAGATACAACACATTCAGTGACCGGGCAAGAGGTACAACACATTCAGTGACAAGGCAAGAGGTACAACACATTCAGTGACAAAGCAAGAGGTACGACACATTCAGTGACAAAGCAAGAGATACAACACATTCAGTGACCGGGCAGGAGGTACAGTACATTTAGTGATAAGGCACGAGGCACAGCACGTTCAGTGACGAGGCACGAGGTGACGAGGCATAAGGTACAGCACATTCATTATGTAAAAAGCTGGGTGCCCATGTTTAAGAACAGGAAAAACTACTCATTTGAATTACGTTACTGTTTCTCCAGTATTTTTTTGTGAAATCCAAAGAGCAACGATTGGGAATAAACATTGCACTGATTGATGATGGCCAGAATGCTTGACGTTCAACAGTAAAAATATCACTAACACTAAACTTTCTTTCCTGTTCTTTGGTTCTGTTGTCAAAATTAATAAAGAGTATTAATAAACATTGATTACTGAAAACTCATATCCGATATTTTTACGAACAGTAGCAATAAAGGAAAAAATCAGAAATTTTATAATTGATTAGAAGAAGCATCATTTACTACTACGAAAGAATGTATTAGAAATGATAAAAATGAACCCATTATATATATATATATATATTTTTTTTTTAGTTTTAATTTGATTTCGACATGTATAAGCCTGTCACGCGTGTTCTTACGTGTTCAGACATACATGCCGCGGCAGGCCACAGGATAGCCCGAGACCTTAATACGAGTATTGTGAGCTCTGGCTCGCGTAAACTGATCAGAATGTCAGAGTTCCAACACCTCTGCAGCTTACTTCGACTCGGGCCTACATGAGAATGCCTTTCTTAAATTTTGATTTTGCATGAGGGAAGAAAATAAAGAGTATAATTTGCTCCTGCTTTCCATGAAAGCTACCCACACCTAATTACAAACATTTTAACTGCGTTAGCTTCTCTGCTGGAAAAAGTAGTTTTAAGGTAAAAAATATTGCCCTTCTTTTTCTCTCGCTAAGAATTTATACTCAGCACTATTGTACAGTAGTACAGGTGCAGATTACCAACAAAAAATTATAAACATATTGTTTGTGCAGCGAATATCTGAAACTGAATCAGAGATTCAGTTCATAACGATATACGTACCTCTGGCTACCAATTGTCTGGAAAAACTTAGAACATATGCAATTCTGTGATAGCTTTGAAAGCTTACCTGTAAATTCCTGTACTCAGTGAGCAGTTGTTCGACCTCAGCATTTATGTACTTCTCCCTAGATCCAATCTTCTCGAGGCTCTGAGCAATTTCTGAATGCAGAGCGTCCAGCTGCTTCTGCGCATAAATCAGCGATTCATCAATCTTGCCTCGGTATTCGTGCATTTGGTCAATGTGGGATCGCCAATCACGCAGATCTGAAAGTAGCGCCAGAGTTCAAAAATTAAATTGAATTACTTAACGTCTAAATGTTTTGCGAGCTTCAGTATTGACTACGTATTAGAGGTGAAGCTATTTTAGTGCAACTGCAACCTACTATTTCTTGATAGTTAATAAATAAACTGGGAATATGACATGGAAGAAACTACTAAGAACAAATGGAACACAAAATGAGTTGAATTAAACCATCTGTAGTTTGTGACTTGAGTAGTTACTTATAATATCTGTTTAAAACATACGTAGAGGGAAGAACGCAACATTTTCACTGTCAAACATGTGCAGAATAACTGGTACATTACGCAATACACCACTTACTCGATTGCCACTATTGATACCGACAAGCTATTCAATTATCGAGTTACTTGAAACATGTGATAGTATTCAATTGCTTCGATAAAATTAATATACGAATTTTCTATGTAAGAGAATTTGATTTCTATTACCTTTCACGTAAGCACAGTAAAAATGTGAAAATTTGATGGATATGGTGACCAATATTCTGTCGCTCAAACATCAATTCAATGCTTTTCCAAAACGTTAGTCAGTGTCTCATGTTATGTTACGTTTTTATTATGAGCAAGTTAACCGCAGCAGTCTTTCACCTAGATAGAAAACCAATTTTGGTGAAAATTATCTCAGAAATAAAAGGTTTCGCATTTTGATAAATTCTACTTCAAAAATATGTCACTGATGAACTACTACAGCTGCAATTTTATTAACGAATGACCCACGTAAAATTATTGTTGTAAAATGGATTTTTAATGAGCTTACAGGAAATGTGTTGACTTAAAGACGTTCAGTCGTCTCAGTGTGACAAGCGAGAACGCGGAGCTCCACAAAAACGAAGTTTTCATACACATGAGCCCTTGATGCCTGCTCAGTCTAGCCCAATGCTTGTGTATTGGTTAGTGTTGGGCAGTATTAAAATACATCGCATTTAAATACGTATTTAAATACATATGTGAAATTGAAAATGTATTTTCAAACACATTTAAAAACGTATATTTAAATATTGTATTAGATACAATATTTGTGTATTTCAATACATTGAAATAATATTTTGTCTAAGTACGATGTTTATAACGATTTTGAACGTCCAAGGACGACATTTGAAACACGTTTAAACGTCGTTGTAACGCAATGACTCTTTTGTCACGTTCACAGCTTGACAAGCAGTTGAGGATGAGTTTTCTTGAAGAGTAGTCGGAACCAGGCTTGCTAGAATTGATCCGTTCGTAAAAAAAGTGCTACCTTTTACTTACAAATCCTAATTTTGTTAAGTTTCAAGAGAAATTGTTACTATTTCAATATTCAATTTTGGTCCACATAGTAATTGATGTTTGGATCAATAAAATTTCCGATAATCGTTTCAAACGCATATAAAAAGGATGATTTTGAAACGCATTTTTTTATTCTGCACTTCACCGCTGTTCAGTTCGAGAGTAGAATAGAATAGAATAGAATAGAATGAGGCTATAGGAACGAACCTTCTGGCCCATTCTTGGTTCGGATAATTACTTCGATAATTATTCGGTTGTTTTACCCAAGTCCCATGACGTATTTCTAGCCGCGTCAACCATGTCGGTAGCGGGATTCAAACCCGTGTCTTCCTGCTCGAAAGCAGATTCGCTCACCAGTCAACCAAGCATTGGGTGGTGGTGTGGTAATGGCAAGTAATAGCATGAAATTGATTAGTTTTAGACGACTGCTGGAAAATTACGATCAAAAAAAAAGCTTGAGCACTTATGAATATATGTAAATCTTGAACTTTTATGAACTATTAATGAAATAAATATTCGACCTATTTTTGTCGAATGATACACTTAAAAACTATGAACTGTTTCAGGCAATTGATCCTGATAACGTTAATATAGGGATAACGCACACTATCATTCCTCTTCCCTTGAAATTCCTCAATATTGCATTAAAAACAGAGTACAAACAATTAAACACCGAAAGAGAACTCATTTTAGAAGACACGTACGCATTAGAGAAAAAAACCTGCAGAATTTTGAAATGAATGATTTTAGCTTCTAAGTTTACGTTAAATAAGATGACCTTTAAAAGTTTTATTAAATGTTCCTCACCCTCTTCAAGAACCGACAATAGAGAAAGGACGCCAGTGCACCCTATTTTTTATTGAAAATGTTTAAAATAAAAGAACATTCTAGGGTTAAACTCAAGTGTGAGTGCATGCTGTGTGGCTAAACTATCTCAGCTGCCATGAACAGTACAGCGAATTTTTACACTCAGATTAAGGTGAGCGAGATCTTTTATTGTACTATTTTAAGTTATGTAATTCTTTGATAGGTTAGAAACTTTGTATGTATACATTTTTGTATTTTATAGAAGTAGGTGTTTATTTCTTATTACTTGACGACTTTTTTATGGCCACGGGAAGAATTCATATCGAATGTTTTATTGTAATACAAAGGTCCATGCTGTATACCAAATAATAATTAATGATTATAGAACTATTTTCTTTTATTTCATGATTTAAGATGCCTCTGTCATTTTTTGAATTTATTTTGCAATAATTAAGTTCTCTTTGTTCTTTTTTATGCGGTTGATATTTCACCCTCAATCTACTGTGTGGGGAAAATTTTATCTCTTTAAGCTGAATTCAATACATGTTTTACCATAAAATAAAATTCGTGTTGTACGCATGAAATTCTCAAAATCCCGAGCACCATTTTTATCAATACTCACAGAGAAAGCGTTTCGTGAGATTAAAAATAGCTTTACTATCAGATGAAATTCATCCCATGAAGCCTTAACTCTGTTACTGAAACACAGAGATAAGCTCGATTAATTTTTTTCTGCACTAAAGCTCCCAATCCTGTGAACCTCGGAAATAGAATTCATTTAGGGATATATTTGTGTTTTGGAACCCATCGCTACTGCAATCGACCACGTGCAAGGAGAAGAGCCCATTTCTACGGACACTTTCTACCTACTCTTCTTACTGTGCAGAATAAAATCAACGAGCTGAAGTCAAAGCAGTTAAACATTGTGTCCCACTCTTACATACAGTTTTTCAGGGCTTTCAGAAAAGGTTTAAAAAATACCTTCAGCTAGTTGATGAACCAGACGTTCATGACGCTACAACGGTTGTAACCACTCATCCTTACTTCAAGTTGCGATGGGTGGATGTCAACAGTTTCTACTGTTTCTACTACCATATTCCAGTCAAGTTCGGCCGATGCCTCAGAGGAGGCAAACTCGACGCCATCGGAAGATGAGTACTTTGACTTCGAAAAGAAAAGCTCATTCAGCAAATCTTCACTAGACATGCAGATTATGACTATCTCAATTAGAGTGACAAAAACATTGAAAGTTGAAAATGGTATCCTCTTATTCTAAAAATGTTTCTTCGTTTTAACACAACTTTGCTCTCTTCTGCTTCGGTCGAGAGGTTATTCTCTCTTGCTGGCTTAACGTTTTAGCCCATAGAAATAAACTTAAACGACAAAACTGATGAACAGTGATATTATTGCTCTCTAATAAAAACTTTTAATTGTTCGGTCCAAGTTCTGAGTTTTTGAACAGTATTTTCATTGTGTGAGTTCCTTAGGAGAATTTAACGCTTAGGAGGAGTAAAATTTATGTATGACTTTTATACTCTTTAATAGAATATATTATCAAGAGCGCATAACACACTTTGTTTAGGAATGTGAAAGTTTTGACTAATATTATGATACTCCAGCTGAAAATTAAATTCTCATAATAATGGAATATGGAGGCCCCTACTTTCAATGATATGAATTGGAGAAATTATATTTTGTTTAATTTAGATAATACATTGAATGTTTAGTTTTTAAACTTTTCAGGTTGCTAGTTAGATTAAAGTCAATAGTGTTGTACCACCTCAGCCGTTGCAAGGGCGTTTCAGCAAGGGCAGAGAGCATTTCAGAGAAAAAAATGAAAGATTGAAGACTGTAGATTACGAATCAAAGACATTTGTGCTGGGGGTCAGGTCTGAGGCCTCCTCCGCGAGGGAGACGGGTAAATAAGGTCTTCTTCATACAAAACTAAACCTACAGCAGACTCGTGCGACGAACGTTGGTTACGCTGAGGTAGGTAGCTCGATCGGATTCGTGTCGAGGAAAACTCAATTTCTAAGGCACATTGCTGAGGACAGAGATTATTAGTGTGTCTCCTAGAGTGCGGCTCGGGAATCCTAACTATTCTCCCGAAGAACGGTAAGTCCCAAAAAAATGTGAAAGACAATTTCCTTGATCATACCCTCAGGGGACTTCTCATGAAATGCATCTCAAAGGAATGTATCTAAATTATGTCTGCATAAATATACTGTATTTGATCAAATTCTTTGGTGCATCGTCATACATCAGCTATTTAGGAAAATAATGCAGGATAGTATAGGCAGGATATTACGGAACTGCATTAATGTTTATTTTTAAAATAAATAAAATATATTAATTAGGAGTAAAATGATACTTTCTACCCGTTTTTCACTTTTTTCCATGTGATTCATAAGCTGCAGTAGTCGAGGTAAATTTTTGAACCATAATAATTGTTAATCCTGCTCCTTGAAATTCTAGTCGCGTTTCAATTATAGTGAAGCTACTTTCTCGTACTACAGTACAGTGCATGTACACTTTAAAGTGACACCAAGATTGTACCTCTGAATGAATTATATCCTAATGTTTATTAAGTACACTCAATCTATGCTATGTAAATTTAGTTGTAGGGGAGAAGTATTTACTAAAGTATTTAAATACATGTCATGTATTTAGTATTTCGTATTTAAATGCATTTAATGTATTTAGTGCCCATCACTGTGTATGGTGCTCGGTAAAACCCAATGCTCATTTGAATCAGATAATTAAAATGATAAAAAGATTTTTAGAATTCTAACAGATCTCTTAATTTTGCCTCTCTTTTTTGCTTTAATTTCATCATGTAGGAATTAACTATTCTGCCAAAACAGAGTAGGAGAAGGCCTACGTCAGAGCTACTTAAAGTAGAGGTCTACGGACAGGAACAGATTTTCGAGCAATACGCTGCCGGTATTAATATTGCTATCAGTTTAAAAAAATATGCGTTAAAGAAAATTATCACCTTGTATTATCGTCATTATATAGATTGTTTTCGGTATAAATTTATATTACTAAGAAATATCACTGATTTCTGGCACATTCGATGCAAACTGTGTAGTTTGGGATTCATTGTCCTAGGTGACACAGCGCCATCGACCTGGTCGACGTTCGCACTCGTATGATAAGTTTTAGAAAAATTATAATTGTAATTGTAAAATGACTGCAACGTCCCTGTTTATCTTTTCTCTGGCGCTTTTCATCACCCCATTCTTCAGTCCTGACTTCACGTATTTGCTCTCTGATCTGGTGCACCAGTTCAGTCTCATTCACCAATCTCACTTCCTAGTCTCCCTCACCAGTCTCACTCACCAGTCTCACTCACCAGTCTCATTCACCAGTCTCACTCACCAGTCTCACTCACCAGTCTCACTCACCAGTCTCACTCACCAGTCTCACTCACCAGTCATTCCACTATACCGTGTGTCCATTTATTTTCCCGTATCAGTATTACCACCGTAAGAATGATGGTGTTACTGATACGGGAACCCTATGAAATTAAATGTTTGAAATTAAATGCTTATGGTATTCTTATGATGGTATTACTGATACAGGAAAATAAATACTCGGTTCGGGTTTTTGTGGGACAAACGGTAGAGGGTGTCGACAAAAAATGTATCCACTGACCAAACAAAAGTTTAATTGCGATTTATTTCTTTAGCTTATATACCTTTAAAATGCAGCTTTAAAATGTTGTACATATGGTTCCGGTATTATATATGCATATATCGATCAGGGGATACAGAGGACAAAGAATGACCGTCGTGTGTTTATAAATAAATATATAAACATACGACGGTCATTCTTCGTATTAGACACTTTGTTTAATCTAATACGAAGAATGACCGTCGTGTGTTTATATATTTATTTACTTTTATATTTATTTATTTATTTACATGTTTCGTGTCACGCTCTTGAGAATAGATAGGAAGAAATTATTACTGGCGGTCTTGGTTTCAGTTCACTAGTAAATTAATACACTCATTTTCGCTGTACAAGTGCATTATAATGTCACTTTCAAAAAAATTAGAGAGATCCACAGCCTTATACACCCGAGTCCGTATCGTGGATACCGAGTTCGGTGGGGTATTGCATATTACAATATACATACACAACCTCGCAGTTGTTTTCAGTAATGCTGAATTTCTGTATCTAGGATATGACACGAATGGCTATAACTAGAATAGAATAGAATAGAATGAGGCTATAGGAACGAACCTTCTGGCCCATTCTTGGGTCGGATAATTACTTCGATAATTATTCGGTTGTTTTACCCAAGTCCCATGCCGTATTTCTAGCCGCGTCAACCATGTCGGCAGCGGGATTCAAACCCGGGTCTTTCCGCTCGCAAGCAGATTCGCTCACCAGTCGACCAAGCTGGTGATAACCAGTCGACCAAGCTACTTCTATTGAGGCTCAAAAATACCGTATTCATAGTGTTTATTACTGTCACAAGAAAAATAAGTTACCTTTGGAATAAGCTTAAGCATGGAAACTCCACTCGAACGAAAAAAAGACGGAATCGAGAGCGAAAAAGCAGAGCGAGAGAAAGATTATCTCAAGGACAACAAACTGTTGTAAGGCAACAGAGGCAGGATCAGTATGCAAGTGCAGTATGCATTGCATTATTATATGTAATTTTATTTAATATCTTTCCAATAGTATTTGCCATCATTTTTGATGGCACGGGTACACTAGTGTATAATAATACACAGTTTGTTACTTGCTTGATTGATTGCTTGTTTGGTCCGTCTCTGTCACGTTCTTAAGGATTTAGATAGGAGAAAATTCGTCTACTGAATAACAAGATGAGACATCATGAAATTTTATCTCTAAATTACGATGACGAATATAGTTTCTGGAACATATACTCGAAATTCGAAATATTGCATATGAGGTTTTTTATCCTATCGTGCATGAGCTATTTTGCATATTTTTTCAGATGAATTTCTTGTAGCAGTTAACACTTCGCTCGGAGTAGAGGCTAAATATTCGGAGTAGAATGACCACTGCATGTAGTCAAGATACGGAATCCAGTGCTGGGTCATTACAATTTTTTGTTCCACTACAAGATTTGGGAAACATTCGTTTAATAGGTAGCATAAATACAGTTTTCATCTACTTAATGACTGTATGTTTCTACTTCAAACTATGCGATTCGACCTGCACCTTTACATCGACGGCCTTATCTAGCGGACATACCATGAGTCTTTAAAAAACCACTTTGCTTTGAAAAGTAGCTAGGTGCTATTTGATTTGATAATATCCCTCTTTTGAGCGTGGTACTTGAATTACTGTATCTTTGATTGAGTTTTCGATCCTGTCCTGCATAAGCCATTTCTGATATTTTTAGCCAGGAAGTGCCAGGAAATCTGCTGCCCTTCTACCCTAGCAATTTGTGGGAAGAAAACTTTCCTCATCAAAAAGTCATCAACTACATGTGGCAGCCCAAAATAATAAACAGAATATAACTTTTCTCGATGGCAAGATGCTCCTGAACAGTCTTAATATCGTAGAACAGGGGTATGTCTTATCATCTACGAGTATATTTTTGGATACAAATTGAATCTGAAAAATTCTTAGAACAATGGAAAAAACGCCAGAAGGAAGTAAACGCAAACTAGCACACAAAAGGAAAAGAAGGCAGAGATCTAAGCAAAGTACCTGCTATAAGGCCAATGTTTGAGCCATGGATGCTAAGCTCAAGAGGAGAGATATCTCTCAAAACACCAAGAATGCGAAGTAAGGCTGGACAGTGATCGTGAAAAAATCGTCTAAAGAGGCAAACTTCGTTGCAAGAAAGCAGGGAAGAGAAAAAGATGTATAGTGCAATAAAAGCTGAAGTATGCGCAGCGATATCACAGGAAGAAATAGAAAAAAGGCGAAGATTAGAAAGGGAAAGATCTGCGGAAATGACAGCCACCATGTCGCAAGAAGACTTGGACGAAAGGAAAAGAATTGAAATTTTTGGTATTGTTGTTCATTGGCGAGCACCACTAAAGTATTATCACGTAATCCCTGCGGTCATTCTTGACGGCTGGGTACACTAGTTCCACTATATACATAATAATATACAGTTTGTTGCTCGCTTGCTTGGTCTGTCTCTCTGTCGCGCTCTTAAGGATTTAGATAGAAAAAATTCGGCAGTGTATACATGTACATGCCAGTTCCCGTGAAAATTCTACGATTTAGATTTGACTAATTTTAAATCATTATAAAGATAAATGCATTGAAGATTTACGATGAATTATTGTGTTTTAAATGAATACTTTTCATTAATATATTCAGGACTTCCATTGTGCATCTTATCTTACGATAATGTGGCCCAGATAGTACCCGTTAAATTCCTTGATTCAAAAGTAAGAGAATTAAGGATCTATTAAATAAATACATCTTTCAATTTTACCCGTGGTACCATCAGAATCAGAATATTTTTCTTAAATGTATAGAGAACTTTTATTTTGTAACTTACAGAACGATAACATGGCTGTGCAAGAGAAAAAGTTAATAACGGAACAAATGGCATGTTTTATAGTGATCCAGTGCCTTTGGTATCCACAATACAATGCTTGTAATACATTCATACCCGTTCTGATTTCAGTTCAATATTTTTTATTCAGTAATAGATAGGAAGTAATGGGACGGACACACACAGATACTGAGAGATGGAGATACATAGTCGATTATATATGTAGATTGTAAGCACTGTATAGTATTGTGGATACCAAAGGCACATCCTTCAATGTGGAAGCTCCTTCGCAAAGCCCGCGTCCACTGGCAAATCAAACGAAAAATTCACTAAAAAAACGTGAATTTTTTCACGTGTGGGTCTACTAGTGCTTAATAATCCTGACACGTCACACTGAACAACTGTCATAATAAGACGTACTAACGCGTCGTCCGAATTATGCTCATCAGTAATGCCAGCTATTTTACTAGTGAGCAATGTGCAGCTTCTTAACTCTCTGTTTTACACACAAATATAGCTGGTTGATCAAAAATTATTCCTAGTCATTCTTGGCAGCGATAGTAATTATGAAATTCTAGGAGTAACACTACTGGTGTAACACAAAGAATAACACTAACAATGAAACTAGAAGGGGCTTTTAAGGTGAAACCAAGGACTACCATAAACAGGACGTGCACCGCCATGTAGCTGACTGCTGGAGCGGAGGCCAGTTCACTGCATTCAGTTATCCTCCATCTGTCATAGTGCGAACGTTGTCGTAGTCTGTCGTTCGGTTTGAATCGGAGATTGTTGTTTGTTTCGAGGCACATTGCTGCATTTCTAAGTGGATACTGTTTGTTTACAAAGATTATTGCTAATTATATGTATTTAAAATGCCGAACAAGTGAGGAGTTGTAAACTGTCGGGGTAATTACAATAAGGAGAACAGGCGCCGCACAGTATCTTCAATGTGCATGTTTCATGTCTGCCATCTCCAAAACTCACACTTCGTCCGGCGAAAGCTGAACAACAAACAAAACAAAAACGTATATTTCCAATAAAGTTGGTACATAAGAAATGTAACAGCATTGGTTTTTAAAAATGCCTTATCATAAAATCCTTAAGTGGTAGGTATTCTATGCGTAGTATCATAGATGATAGAACAGCAGTACCTACGGGTATACATGAACATTCACATCACGCAATGAACGATAAATATACATGGGGAAACAAATAAAACTTCGCTTTTTCAATGATGACTTAAGAGGTAATCATTGGTGATACATATAAATTCTGACGTTGTAGGTATTATACGCATTTTAGGTGATAAACGAAATATTTTCTTTACGTACAGATTAGATTTGACATCATTACATTTAACTGAATTGGATGTTTAACATCCGAGAAGGACCGAAAAAGGAAGATTATGAGAGCGAAAACTTAAAACATAAAGTTGTGATTGTTATTAAATTGACATTGTAATTTCTAATTACTGGTTGACCGTATGGTATGGCTTGCTGATGATCGATTTAATTTAATCATTATTACAGTTATCTGTAAGCACCGTGTTTAATATGAACGGGCGTTACATATCAGAGAGAGAGTAAAAAATAAGATGTAACAGTGAATGTGTCAAATTTTCAATACCTAGATGTTGATATAGATAAGAAAAGCTGTAGTAGACTAAAGTTCTGAGGTTTCACAGTCACTTATTGTAGCAAAGCAATTACTGACATTGACGGATAAATTTTTTGATTATGTATTCGATAAGTACAAAAATAACGTAAAAAATTACATATATATATATATATATATATATATATATATATATATAAATACCTACATACATACACATACATATACCTATACATATACATATCCATTTACATATACATACATGCATGCACACATGCGTACACATGCATACGTACATGCACATATCATATGTATGTACATACACACACATACACATATGCACATATATAAATATGTATATACTCGTATACATCTAAATGCCTCGGAAGAAGAATAATCTGAAGAGTAACATTAATTCATATAAAATTCTATTAAGTTTTAGGCAAAACACAATTTATAATCTATCAAGAAATTTTTTTTTATGCTCTATGAAAAATTAAACCTTTCTAACACGTTAATGTTTATCAGGTTAAAAAAGCTCCAATTTATAAGCGTGAAATATAACAGAAACAAAATAAAAGTAAAAAGTAAAAAACATCCCGGTTTTTGATAAAATTAAATTTGTCGATTTGACTCCAGAGCTGAGGAATTATAGCACGAGTTTGACATATACGTATGTTTCGTTTGAATATTGTTAGCTCTATTTCAGTTTATACCTAAGTTGTGTGACACAAACACATGGTAGACACTTATATGGAGCATGTTTCGTTACTATGTTAATTTTGTTTAATCATGCATAGGAGCTAAGATTTCTGTATTTGTTTGCTACTTTGATATGTAAAAATGTTGTGTCAAGTTTTTTTTTAAATTTCTAATTAATTGGTTTTTCTTCATATGCGTGGGCAGTTTATTCCAAAGCAATGCACCTGAAATTGAAAGAGCCCTTTGTCCAGCATCAGACGAGCGGAAACTGATGTTAACATCGTGTCGTTGATCAGGTTTCACACCCTTGGTAGTGGGTGGATAGAATTTAACAACGTTGG